>CBVK0100189339.1:0-13973 GCA_900067695.1 Picea abies | reverse complement strand
CATGGAAGAGTGTACATACTTCTGGGGTGTAAATACTTCATGGGGTATAAACACAGCTGAAAGTAAAAGACCTCTAAATCAGGAAGATAACCAGGATCCACAACCAACACCTTCCTGCATAAGGACTCCTCCGAGCCCTTCCTTACAGGCATCTGTGCACACGAGGAAGTCATCTTCTGGATCGATGATCTTTAGCATGGACGCATGGGTCAGTAGATGTTTCAAGGTTTGAAATCTTTCTTCACATTTCTGTGTCCACAGGAATTTTGTCCCCTTCTTCTGGATGGAAGTGATTGGACAACCAATCTTGGAGAATCCTTTTATAAATCTCCTATAGTATCCTCCTAATCCCATAAAGGATTTGATGTTTGAAACATCCTTTGGGGTAGGCCATTCCATGATAGACCTGATTTTTTCAGGGTTTACCACTACTCCTTCTTCGGAGAGAACATGGCCTAAGTAATGTATTTGCTTCTGGAAGAATTCACATTTGCTGAATTTTGCATAGAGCTGATGTTCTCTTCGCACTTGCAACACAAGTCTAAGATGCTCTTCATGCTCTTTTCTGTTCTTGGAGTAAATTAATATATCGTCAATAAATACAAGCACAAATTTGTCTAGGAACTTGCTGAGTACATTGTTCATCAAGCACATAAAAGTGGCAGGGGCATTGGTCAACCCAAATGGCACCACCACAAACTCATAGTGACCATACCTCGTTTGGAAAGAAGTTTTATGGATGTCTTCACACTTGATTCGGACTTGATGGTATCCCGACCTCAAATCAATCTTTGAGAAAATAGATGCACCCCCCAATTGATCGAACAGGTCATCAATCCTGGGCAAGGGGTACTTGTTCTTTATGGTTACCTTATTGAGTTGCCTATAATTTATACACAGTCTAAGGGTACCGTCCTTCTTTTTCACGAATAGGACTGGTGCTCCTCATGGAGACACGCTCGGTCGAATATAACCTTTATCCATCATTTATTTTAATTGCATCTTGAGTTCAACTAACTCGGGTGTGCTCATCCGGTAGGGTGTCCTAGACACCGGCACGTCTCCTGGTGCAAGTTCTATCAATAATTCTATGTCCCTTCTCAGAGGTAAAATCGGTACCTCTTCCAGAAACACATCTATGTATTCTCTCAGGATAGGGTGATCGCCAGGGCTTGGTTTGTCACCTTCGATTGTTTTCAACACCTGTATTGAATATAGGGGACATCCCTTTCGGCAATACTTTCTCATTTGCAGAGCTGATATTTGTCTCACTGAGACAGGTTTTCGGATCCCTTCAAGGGTTATCTTTTTCCCTTCTTTACTTACACATTCTAAGGTTTTATGGTAACAGTCCAATCTGGCTTTATGGGAGGCTAGCCAGTCCATACCAATCAACAGATCATACGATCCCAGGGGTAATAAGTTAAGGGTTGTTTGGGTGGGGAATTCACCCAACATTAATTGGCAGGCTGGTATGACCTCTGTTATCCTCCTTTTGGTGCCAGTGGATAACTGTACCAACCATGGCTTGGTATGTTTTTGTGGCTGTAGTTTACACTCGTCAACAGTTTTAGGGGCTATATAACTCAAATTTGAACCAAGGTCAATTAGAAAAAATACTAAATGGTTGGAAATCATACCTTCTGTTTCCACTACTGAAGCTTGGTGGTCGGCTTGGTTATTATTCAAGGATGCATAAATTTGTGGCACACTCCTGGCCACTTCATTGACGGTAGTAGCTTCCTGTATGTTATAAATTCTCCGACTATTCTGTTGTCGGTGTGGACAGTCTCTCAAGAGATGTTCTTCTCCGCAACCCCAACATTTCAAAGGTTCTCTCTTTGGATTATCAGTCTTCACTGATATGGGTCTAAAAGTTTTATTTCTACTCAAGGAGGGAAAATTATGTTGGTGCATACTCTGGGTTGGGAAGCTCATTCTTAGGCTCTTCTTATAGTTCTTAAACCCTGGGGATTTAATTCCCCTTTTATGAAATCTTGAACTATTCTTTTGTTTCCATCCTTCGGGAGGTTCTGCTCAATGCCCAAACTATTCATGACAATAGGTTGCCTTTCAAATAGTGTCTTCTAGAGTCTTTGGCTCATCAAATTCAATTCTATTCCGATAGTCCTTAAGTAGTCCACTGATGAAGCGTTGCACCTTTGCCTTTTTCGCCTTGATATAGGGTACATACCTCAACAAATCGAGGAATTTATTGACATATTCTTCTATAGTAAGTTGTCCCAGTTTGAGTTCATAAAACTCTTTAGTCTTTTCGTCGAAATATTTTTCCAAAAGATACTTCTTCCGGAAGTATTTCTCAAACCGTTCCCAAGACAGGTCCTCTTCACGAACCCCTTTCACATTCTTAAGGTCTTCCCACCAAATGGAAACCTTTCCGTTCAAGTTGAAGGCGGCCACTTGGGCCTTCATATTTTCTAAAAATTCATGGACTCTCAAATACTTCTTTAGTCCAAGCAGCCAGGCCTCTGCTTTCTCTCCCTTCTTTATTTCACCGTCAAAGGAGGGTGGTTTGGATTTTCTGAATTCTTCAAATTTTTGACCTTTGGAAGGATTTTTCTTCTTCTGTTTCTTTCGAGAATAGGAACTGGTTCTGCTGCTAGAAGAGCCCTCTGAATCACCAGCTTCCTTCTCAGAGGAATCATCCGATGCTTGTCCTTTACCTATGGGGCGGACCTTTTTCGAGGTGCTCCTCTCAGTGTGACCACTGATATGACCATGTTTCTGAGTTTCAGGTTCATGCTACATTTGTCGTTGTAGATCGGATAAACTCTACAGTAAAACTACGTTAATTTTTGTTTGCTTTTCTTGTTCTTTCATCATCCTTTCATTGTCGGCCTTACAGCTTTGTAATTCGACCATGAGGCTTCTCACAGTCTTGGCTAGACCTGGAGGGGTCCCTGCTGCCCTCCTTTCATCAGACTCTTCATCTTTATTGTGGGATCCTTCTCCCACTTCTTGGTGAGTCACCATACTATGCACTGATAATTTCCCGCGGTTGATCTTTCGCTTGTGTGCAAAAGGAAAAACGCTAGTTGTTAGTCAATAGTTAGATACTTTTTTATAACCCGGGCAAAATTCATATTTCTTTCACATGCATACACAGTCGGGTTTTCATTTCGGACTTTGAAATTTTTTAATTAAGAGGGTTAAGATAGAGGGTTACTCTTTTTAGGAGTGTTCCGAACGCAGCTTCTGCGCAACTCGTTCATGAGCCCAAGCAGGCCAAGTGTTGTAACCATGCTCTGATACCAATTTGTCACACACCCCTGTGGCGTAATAGATTTTTTTCCTTTTCTCGAGGGATAGAATCCCCGAAACCCTACGGGGCTTAGCATAGGCTGCAGATGCCACCTCTGCCTCGACAGAGTCTTTGTGAAACCTCTCGGTCTTAAGGATCATTCAATTTCTTTTATGTGCCGAAATGGCTTCTTTTGATTTCCAGCTGGAATCTCCTTCCAATTGATCCATAGGTCCTTTCGGAATCTCCCTTGTGCAAGTAGCACAAGGCACGAGCTCCACCCTCTCCGAGCGACCACAGCGCTATGACCAAGGCTTAACCCCAAAAGGTACTTGTCACAACTCGCAATCCCACAAGTTTGTGAGTCAAAACTCCTAACTCTTCCTTCCCAATCTCACGATACCCGAGATCACGAAATGCGTATAGCTTCCTTCTATCAGTGCCCTCTACGCGTGATCGCCAGCTAGGCTAAATGCTAGCATCCTCTCGCTACTCACCACTTTGTGAGTTCAAAGGTTGAACTCTTGTTCCTTCCTTGTGTGATCCTCTGAGACTTGAAATTCAGCGAAGGTTGACCTTCCTTTCACATTTCTCGCAACTCTCCACTTCGCGAGTTGTAGCGTCGAATCTTGGCACCTTCCCTTCACGAACCCCCAAGAAGCGATATTTATTTTCCCTCTCACGTTCTCACTACTCGCAACTTCTCAAGTCAAAGGGTTGAGCTCTCATGCTCTTATCCCGTGAATCCCCGAGACGTGAGAAGTCAACGGAGCGTTGACTCCCTTCTCCAGGCGACGCGTGTCCACCTGTCAATCATGCAAGCCCCACCTTGAAGTTCTGCCACGTGTTCTCTCATGCTCGGCTCTCAGCACTTCACTACTCGTGAAGTCTAAAATGACTCATTTCAGCCTCCGAACCCCCGAACGCGCAATAGGTGATGGGGTTTCTGATCTAATGGTCCTCCCGTTCTCTGGATCCAATAGCTATCTCCGCTCCTCACGACTTTGCTACTCGCAACTTGGAGCACCCAACCTTTGGGATCTTTCCTTGCAAACCTCCAAGTTCGTGAGATCCCTTGATCTCTGCCACCTATCCTCCTCGGATGGATGGTCCTGATCCTCTCGTGACTTCACCACTCGCAAGGTCAAGATACTTCCTCCTCTGACTCCTGATGTCTGAATCCCCGATAGAGAATATCTCACGACACGTGTCCTCCTTCCAACGGATGGCTCAGATTCTTCTATGACTTTGCCACTCGAAAAGTCTAGCCGCTCACCTCTGTGAGTCCCGATGCCCGAGTCTCTGAAGTGAATGATCTCGCGACACGCGTCCTCCCGTAGATGGACGGCTCCAATCCTTTCAAAAATTCAGAACTTTTGATGTTGAGTGTCTAGACCTTCGTCCTCTGGACTCCCGAACTTTCGAATGCCTATATCCCGATACAACCCCTTCGGGACTTTCGCTCTGCTGCTCTTCGCGTAAGGTTTTAAACCTCGTGCAACTCTCGACAGATCCAACAGCTGTCAGGTTTTCTAACTAAGATTTGATGGCTCAGATCTGTCCCACACTGTGCACTCTCCCACTACTCCCTGGATGTGGAAAAACCAATGGTCCAGATACTCCCACAGACCTTGGGGATCTACGGTCCCGATTCCTTCTCTACTCACGAAGATAAAGGAAAAAGGGGTTAAGGCATTTAACGCCCTCGTGTATTCCTCCAATATAATTGTCGTGAATGACCGTAGATCTTCTGACAGGATCTCATCTGTTGATCGATACTTATCCCTACATTGTTATTTCAGGACTTCAAGAGGATCCTTCTGCCTCGTACCGGGTTACTAAGGCTTGAACTTTCAAATCCTTTTCCAGGTTCTTGGTGAGCTTTCTAAGAAGGGTGTCTCTATAGGGAGATCTATCTAGGGTATTACCTAAGGATGAATAAGGACATAGATTTCCCAAAAGCAGACTTGGAGTCTGAATTAGATCGGTATGCATATAAATAGCGATTTATAAAACATAAGCTATACGTAGTCTTTCCATTATAAGCATGCAACCACCATTTTTTAATCAAAACACTACACAGGCAGTCTTATACTCAAACCATTCATAAAACTACATAGACTGTGAACATACATGTCGGCATATAAATTTCAAGATGCAAGATGTAAAACACTTATCAGAAATAACACTAGATGTGAATGCAATTGTTGAGAGGGGTGCTCATTTCCACCCAACCGTAGGCTCAGCGACTCCCAACGGATTTACCACTAGCCATCCTCGAGCTGAGACCACGATGATGCGAGACTGCGTCTCTATTTTCCAGTGACTGAGAATGAAGGTTACTCTCCTTCTTCTCTGCTATCACTCACTCTGTGTTTTTCCAAAGTTCCTCTTCCTCTTTCCCTCGTGTATGCCCTTGATCGCCCACACTTCCTGCCTTGTCTCTGTTCGGCGAGGTTACGTGTGGCACGATTTCCCTCGTAGTGGTCAGGTCTGAGGACTCTATGGATGGGCGGTTCACCCCCATCCCTCATTACTCATGAGGAGCCCTTTACCTACCAATCCTGATGAGTCATTTAATTCGGGGCCAGCGAGCCACTCTTGGTTCTCCAAGCCAGTGAAGTCCAAATATGGTATTGGTTTCAGTGGAAGTTAATGCCACCTTTCTAGGTACCTTTCACCACCTTTCTTTAGCCATCATGGTCTATTTTTTAGCATATCCCCTCTCAGCAGTCCTACAAAATATATTCATAATATTATTCACATTCATCGACCTTTTTCACAAGGTCCATTCACATCACACATTCACATTTTTGGGTTTGCCACAGTTCTTGGCCAGTATAGTTATTTTTACAAACTGGGGGAAACAGGGTGTTACATTTCTCCTCCAACCACCAACCTGCAGGCCTTTGCGATAGTCTGCTCTGTCACTAGCATCAGCATATTACCGATTTCCACCTCGTGACCATCAAAATTCAGAGTGAACTCCATGGAGACCTGCTCATCATAACCTTGAAAAGTGGTAAGGAATTCAAACCACCCAGCATTTATGAACCTTTGAGCCATCTGAGGATAGGCTTCAAGAAGTTCGGCACCCTCTGGTTCTATTCTGACAACTTGTCCGCTCTTCTTGGGCGCCATCAAAACACAATTCTGCAACTAGCACCCTCAGGTTCCAAATTTGCCACATGCAATTGTTAGTGTATATCGTTCCTTTGAGCGAATACCTGCATTTGAATTTATAAAAATCGAACTGGTATAATATAATGATCATGGGTGATTTAACATGAATCCTGCGTGGGTACACAACAATTGAATTATGAAATGGTTGAATTTGCAAATTATTTCCAAGCTTTCGTGGATGCATGCGAACTCTCAACCCATGATTCATGTCATCATAACAAAATATGGATGGCAGGCACGTATCAAGGCATGATTATTTGGTGCTACAGGAATAGCCTTATTCCCGTAGCGCTATTAATGACTTAGCAAAATTTGAAAGTTTGAAATTCAAACAGGCATAAATGGTGACACCTCATTTTAAAACCATGTCTTTCAAAATCAAACTTAAATAAACTATCCAAAACTGTAATGCAAACCATAGGTGCTACAAACAAAAATGAAATCAACTAGAAACAGAAAATGAAGTGTGGGTAAGAAGGGTTTGAGGATAAGGGTTTCTCACTAAACCAAGACAAAATTAGAGACTAACAGAAGGAAGACCTAACAACAGTAGGGTTAGGGTTTTTGTAAGGTTTTTGTGTAAATGGTTGAAGAGCCCGATAGATATAAATATAGATACAAAGGTATCATAGAAGATTTCAGAGAGGTTCGTCGAGGTTGAGCTTTACTACTTCTGTAGAGTTGTTATTTTTTATATGTAATGGTTTTTTATTAGATGTACTACTTTTTAAAGTAGGTGAGCTAAGCAGAAGAGAAAAGGTAGATCTCGAGGATTAGATCGTAGGTCGAGGGGCCTAGTGCGATCTAGTTCGCCTCACAGAGATCTTTCCCATCTAGGGAGAGTTGTAGCGCGAGGTGCGAGAATTGCAGAACCGCCATAATCAGAGAGCCAAGAGACAAATATTTGTGGACATAGCCCAAGAGGGGGTGAAGCACGGTAATACATGTGGAATGTGATGAATGCATGCATATATTTGTCATATTTTTAGTAGTTAAATGTTGTATGCAATAAATGAATGAGTTATTATATTGCTTGGTTAATTGTTGTGGGAATATAACGAAAAGACACCACGGAGGTTAAAATACAAAAGAGGATAACAATAGTTTGTGATACAAATCATAATTAATGGCCCAGAATACAGATCCCCTACCTCATGCTCAATCCTAGGCTGTAAACACCTGAGTCCTACAGCCACCCATTTAAAGCTATCTCAGGTGAGACTTCGCAGTGCACTCTGTGTACTGTGTTTCCTTTTGGTTTACCAGAAGGGTTGATAGTTTTAGGCTTTGTTGGTACCCTTATAGATATGAACCCTAGGTCTATGGTGCAGGTAGTAGAGAGAAGTCGTCCAGCTTAACCAACAAAGACCAATCCTCTCTAGGATTTCAAATAGCCCACAATAGCACCCTTCCAACTTAGAATAATTCCCCAACTTCAGGGAACAGCGTCTAGATTTAACTTTCAAAAACAGGTGGTCACCCACTTTAAATTCTTTGTGGATTTAGCCTTTAAGTGTGCAGATTTTCTACCTATCCTAGGAAGCCTTTAAATTATGCCTTATCTTTACCATCTTCTCTTCCATTTCTCGGAGTAGATATGGCCCAACTACTACGTGGTATGTTGGGTTATCCCAACTCATAGGTATGTTGCACCTTCTACCATACAATGCTTCAAATGGAATCATCTTTAAAGATGATTGATACCCATTATTGTAGGAAAAATCTACCAAATGCAAGTAGTCTTCCCATTTTGATGGTTTATCCATCACATACATCCTGAGCATATCTTCAATCACTCGATTTACTCTTTCTGTTTGACCATCTGTCTCAAGCTGATATGTTGTGCTAAAGTTTAGATTTCTCCCAAATCCTTCGAATATCCCTTTCCAAAAATTTGAGGTGAACTTAGAATCTCCATTAGGCACAATTTTCTTAGGTACACCATTCAACTTCACAATTTATTGCATGTATATCACAACAATGTTGGTTTCCTTGTGTGTTGACTTCACTAGAATAAAATGGGTAGCTTTATTAAGCTTAGCCACCACCAACGTAATAGAACCACGTTTCTTAGAAGTCCTAGGCAACTTAGTAATGAAATCTATGGTCACAACTTCCCACTTCCACTCAAGAATGGGAAAAGGTTGTAGAAAACTAGCTATGTCTATGCTCAGCTTTGACCTTTTGACATTCAAGGCATCTAGAAATAAAATTAGCAACCTCCTTTTTCATACCTGGCCAATAGTATTGTTTTTTTACTGCAACAATTGTCTTCTGGTAGCCTGGATGTCTAGCAAAAGGAACTTTATGCATCTCTGACAATAACAGACTTTTGAACTCTTGATCATTTGGCACATAGACTCTGCATCTATACATGAGGATTCCATCCTCTCTTATCTCATAACCTTCAAACTTCTGTTGCGACATACCTTGATGTAAAGTCGCCTTTATGTCCATATAGTGTTGATCTGATTTGGAAACCTCTAAAATTTTGTCCCACAAATCTTACTGGTACATGCTAATGGTTTAGCATGCATCTCATGCACCCTCCTACTGAGTGTGTCATCCACCTTGTTCTCCTTTCGTCGGATATGATTTATGTCAAATTCATACTCACTAAGGAACTCTGACCACTTACTTTGTATGGCATTTAAACTTGGTTGTCCAAACAAATACTTCAAACCACTATGATCTGTCCTCAACTCAAATCTTTTACCCATGAGATAGTGATGCCACATCTTCAAGGCATGCACTATGGTTGTCAACTCTAAGTCATGAGTAGCATAGATGCTTTCATGGTATTTTAACTTTCTTGATTCGTAACACACCACATGCCCATTTGGACTCAGGACTCCACTGAGCCCTTCCTTCCATGCATTCGTGCACACAACGAAGTCTTCGTCTAAATCAACAATTCTTAAAATTGGTGCACTTGTAAACACACTCTTCAAGTGTTGAAAACTCCTTACACAATCTGGAGTCCATTCAAATCGTTCACCTTTCTTTTGAAAAGATGTAATTTGATGCACAATTTTTTAGAATCCTTCAATAAACCTTTTGTAATAACCCGTAAGTCCCATAAAGGACCTTACCTCTATGAAATTTCTTGGTTTCGACCATTATTCAATGGATTTTATCTTTTCTAGATCCACAGTTATTCCTTCCTTGGAAACAATATGACCCAAATAATGAATTTGTCATTCGTAAAATGAGAACTTGCTCAACTTTGCATAAAGTTGATGCTCCCTCAACACTTGTAATACCATCCTTAAGTGTTGTTTGTGCTCCTCTTCAGACTTAAATGAAATAAGTATCTCATCCAAAAATAAATTGACAAACTTATCTAAATACTCTCTGAAAACTCCATTCATTAGACACATGAATACATTTGGTGCATTTAACAATCTGAAAGGCACCACTATGAACTCATAATGTCCATACCTTGTTCTGAAGGCGGTCTTGTTGATGTCTTCTTCTTTAATTCTCAACTGGTGATATCCAAATATGATATCAATGTTTGAAAATATATGTATACCCTGCAGTTGATCAAAGAGGTCGTATATCCTTGGCAAAGGATACTTGTTCTTTGTTGTTACTTTGTTCAACTACCTGAAGTCGATACAAAGCCTTAGCGTACCATCCTTCTTCACAAACAACATTGGGGCACCCCAAGGTGACACACTTGGGCGTATATACCCCATCTTCATAAGACATCCTCAAATTATTTCAGTACTTTATAGCCTTCAACAGTTGGCACTTTATACTTAGGTGCCTCCTTTAAGTGCACTACAAATACTTGACATCTTTTCCTGTAGCTTTTCTTCAATTGCAAGGCTGAAACTTCTCTGATAGTTACAGCTCTTGGAATTCCTTAAATTGTTATTTAGTTTCCTTCCTCATCCAAGCAAGTGAATGCCTTATTGTAACAATCTAGGACATCATGGTGCCCGTCCAACCAATCCATACCAATGAGCCAATTGTATGAGCCCAAAGGTATAATATTCAAATCATCATTTGTGCGCAGTCCATTCATCTCCATCAAACATGCCTTAACCATCTCATTAATTTTCCTTTTTTCTCCTACAGCTAACTACATCGACCAAGGTTTTCCAAGCTTGCTTCTTGGTAATTGGAACCTTTCCACCATCTTAGGATCTAGATAATTATGACTATCTCCTGAATCAATTAAAATAGAAATGGGTTGGTCGTTAATATTACCTTCCACTTCAATCATGTGCAACTAAAACTCAAATTGCTTGTTATCCAGGGATGCGTAAATCCTTGGTACATTTCTTTCCATTTCCTCAACTTTCGAATCTTCTTATACAATGTACGCAATCCTCACTTTATCACCTCTTTGAGGGAAATTCTACGCATATGATCTCCACCACAACCCCAACATTGAATCGATTATTTCCTTGGCTTTTGCTCCATTGTCTCTGTCATTATGGACTCCTTGGGAGTTGGATTTCCTTGCGCAGTATTTCTGAAAAACAGTGGCTTAGCCCACTTCTTCCTTTGATCCACCTTGATTTTCATCTTGTCTTCCAAAGCCTTTTGGCAAGTCAATCTTCCCCTTTGTTGGTTATAAAGACATTAAGCACACCTTATGGTTTCCTCCAATGTATTAGGGTGATCATATTGTATTTTTTCATTGAAAGACGAGGGAAACCCACTCAGGTACCTATGAATTTTAACTTGCTCATCCTTGATGAATGTGACATATTTCAACATCACTAAGAATCTTATTTCATACTCATTTGTCCTCATACTCCCAAGCTTGAGTTCAAAGAACTCCTTAACTTTTTTGTCATAGTACCTCTTGGTTAAGTTTTTCTTTTGGAAATACCTCTTGAAATCCCTCCAAGTAACCTTATTTCCATCAATGTGTTGCACCTACACATATTGATCCCACCACATTGATGCCTTTCCTTTTAGCTGATAGATAGAAATTCTCCCTTCTGCCTGCGTAGAATAATTATGCAGTTGGAAGTACTTCCTCATACCTAGAAACCAGGTCGCTACATATTCATCCTTCTTGTGTTCCCCGTCAAAAGTAGGAGGCTTGATCTTATTCATTTCTCCCTGTAGCTCATCCACCCCAGTCTTTCTTTTATGCTTTCTGACAGGAGATGGACTTGAGCTACTGTGCACTTTCTTGAAAGAATGCTTTGGTGAGTGAGGTTGATGCCTACCAACACTTCTTTTTTCTCTTCTTTTCTCTTCTTTTCTCATCATGAGACTTATGACTTCTTGATCTACTTGAATCTGTATACTTATCCATTTTATTTTCTATTATTTCCAATATTTGCATCAACTTGACATTGAAGTCATCTTGCTACTCCTTGGCTTTCAAAAGCCTTTCGTTATCGGTGTTATAGCTTTAGACATATTTTTGAAATTCCTTTATGGTTTCTACCAAATTTATGCACTCCTTCTTGGATTTTGTACCATCAACAGCCAACCTGACATACAAATCGTTGAATTCATCATCGGGACTGTAAGTCCTCCGTGCATCTTCCATGATTTCGACCTTCTGCGTTGATTTTGTCCTACCCTAATCGCTAATAATTCTGCAAAATGTGCAGGCAATAAGATTTGTTAGATGAATTCATGAAACAACTTCATGAAAACTTTGCACCATATTGTCAATTTTTAACATGTACACCATGTATCAGTAAAGCGCATGCACCACAAAAAAAATCTGCACAGCCCCAAACTTTTAGTGTGCACACCCATGCACCATTGTTTATTGTGCAGTTCTAGTGTCGCACCTCGTAATATCATATATTTAGTGCACACATCGGTGCATTCTTATTTAATGTGCACCACGACCACAATGAAATTCCAAATTCAGCCACTTACCAGTCCAAATTTTTCCTTAAGTAGAACTCGGCCCATGCAGGTTCAGTATTGAAAATAGAGCTCTGATGCTTCTTGTTGACCTCTAGCCCACACAAGTCTATTACAAAAACAATAGCTTTGATACCAATCTGTAATGTCCCCAGACACCTAGGTTGGGCCATGTCACCAATATCAACTTTTGTAGCCCTGACTAAACATATTGTAACATCACCCAACATATTACTGAACAATACTACTCCAAAAATCCACTACACATATTCTATATTAAACACTAGCTTTTGCAGTATCACTTGAATTAATGCACTCATCCTCAAACTGAGTCGAGCCACACTAAATTTCTTCCTTTTACATAACTTAAAACACAGTGGAAGTAATTCAAAACTATTGCACACATGCATATTAATCACACAACACTGTTGTGTGCGCAACCATCCTGGAATCACACGCCAATTCTGATTTCCTTGTGCATGGGGTCTATTTCCTTGTACGCACACATGAGTTCCAGCGTTCGGTGCACGCAAGATACTTTCCTACCCACCTGGTAATTCAAACCTTGCCTTGGAGACTCATGACCAATATCAAAGGATAACTTAACTAGAAATACTATCAACATTCGTCATACTCATGCATGTCTACAAATACAGGCTATAAGTGCCATACTTACATGTGTAAGCAGTATTAAATAGAATAACAACAATTACTTATATGTGACAACATACAAGAATTAACCCATATCAAACACAGATAAATAAGCACAAAGAAAATGAGACAAACACATAAAGACACGTATCTTTTATGAAAGTCACCAACTGTGAGCAGAACTCAGACATTCCTCCCAACCATAGACTATGTTGCTCATATATTTTCAGCAATAGGTCACCCTTGAGTTGGGGCTTAACTCCACCAGGGTGAAAGGGTTCCTAGAGACAGACTAAGGTCTGATACTCAGTAGAATTTCTCAGTCCAAGGTACCACTACTGCAACAAGTCTACAATCTGCCATTCCTCGTGCACTTGTCCCACCCAAGGAAGTGTGCCCATTCTCTACTCAATAGTCCCTCAGCTTCCCCACTTCCTTTTCAGGTTTCCAGCAACATGACGGACAAGAAGTCAATGAGCCCTGTAACTAATGCCCAGTGCACCAGGAAACAATTCCTAACAAAACTCTCACCTGGAGAGTATGCTCATGGGCCTGGAAACCCACCTCTTCAACAGAAAATCTCTCACCCAGAGAGACTGCTAATTGGCCTGAAAACCCGCCTCTTCGATAATATAACTCTGAATACAAAATAGAAATCCCTTACAAAATTCTCTGCAAATAAGGAAATATTCAAATTTTCCAGACAGTTTGACCCCTTCTGCATACGAGAAAAATGAATAAAAAGCCTTGAAATACACTAAGGCTAGCAATATATATTACATGCCTTACACTTGACACTTCTCACTTGAGAAGTAGCTTAAGCCACTTGGTGACTCTTTCCCTACCCTCGGGAACCTAAGATAAAATAATTATCCATAACATACACTTTTCAGTAAATATTAATAAAATATTCCCTACAACTTAATTCCCCCCCCCCCTTTTCCCATTTCCAGTGGAGTTATGTAACACCCTGTTTCCCCAGGTCTGTAAAAATAACTATACTGGCCAAGAACTGTGGCAAACT
>CBVK0100189338.1:0-13973 GCA_900067695.1 Picea abies | reverse complement strand
CATCCTATGCACAGCTGCTCTCAAATGCCTGGGAACCCCTAGTTCCTCCATTCTTCTCCAAATCTTATCCCTAGGAACCGTGTCAAAGGCTTTTCTGAAATCAACAAAGCAACAAAAAACTTCTTCCTTTTTTTCCCAAGCTTTTTCAATGATGTGCCTTAGAGTTATGCAATGATCAACTGTGGAATGTTTAGGTCTAAAACCTGCTTGCCCTTTAGCACGTTTATCTCTTTCTTCTTCCCACTTGCTAATTTTCTTTTCTAACATGCTTCCAAATAACTTTGCAAACAAGGGGTTTATCATGATGGTTCTATAATTGGAGGGATTATTGACGTCACCACTCTTGAAAAGAGGTATTTCCATACTAGTTTTCCAATCTGTGGGGAACCCCTACCGTATGATGTTGTTGAAATTTTTTGTGATGTGAGGTGGAAGAATTTTTAAACCCCACTTTAGATACTCTGCTTGGAGTTCATCTAAGTCTTTTGCTTTTCCAGTGCCCA
Source organism: Picea abies (assembly GCA_900067695.1). Taxonomy (NCBI): domain Eukaryota; kingdom Viridiplantae; phylum Streptophyta; class Pinopsida; order Pinales; family Pinaceae; genus Picea; species Picea abies. The sequence continues at coordinate 13,470 of CBVK0100189338.1, read as the reverse complement.
ACCTCTTGATACCCATCTCTACCTCTTGCACCGTGAAGAGTTTTGTATCTATGTTGACCAAGGGAGGGGGGTCAACCTTGGTATCCTGCTCATAAAGTTGTCTTGCATATTCGAACCATTTAGAAGTTGTAATGTTGTTTTTAGTTTGCACCTTTTTCGGTTGGAGCTCCTTCCAGAACAGTTTGGGGTTATTTTTCCCAAGAAATATTAGTTCTTCTCTCCTCGAGACCATGAAATCAACGTTTTTCTTTCTTACTATTTGTTGGTAAGCTTTGAGATTTATGTTATCCTTGTCTGATTCCTTCCACCTTCTCCTTGCCTTTTTGCATTCCTCATCAAACCAAGGATTAACTGGAAAACAATTTGTTTCATACTTCTTAATTTTTTCTCTTTTGCACTCAGCAAGTGCGCTTTGAATTAAATGTGTTAATTTGTGACTGTGAAGGCCATGAAATGAGATTTCCTCCTTCTCAAAGAGCCTCTCTAACGTTTTTTTGAAGGTATTACAATTCTCTGGAGTCAAAAGAATTCTGCCATTTGTGGGGTTTTGTTGAACACACTGAGTTTTTGACCCTAATTGCTTCTTTTCGGTCCAAGAGAAACTTAAATAAATTGGCCTGTGATCCGATTTTAAGTCCCAAATTTGATCTCCAATCAACAATTCCTCCATTTTCCCACACAAGTTATGCGAGCAAATTGCATAATCTACTACACTTGCTCCGTTGTAAGTATTGCAAGTGAAATTACCGGACTTTTCCCATCTAGCCATACCGTTACAAATGACTAAATCGAAAGCCCCACATAGCGCAAGCAATTGTTCTCCAAAGAAATTGCAGCCTTTACCCTCTGAAATTCGTTCCCATTGATAATTACTCTCTTCTGTAAGCCAGATAGGGTCACCGTCTTCTTTGCAACAAAGAATGATAGCTTATTCACCTGCAGTTCTAGCATTGAAATCCCCCACTATAAGGACTTCACTTAGCCGAGAATATATTGCAATATCTGTTTTTAAGGCTGCAAAGGGATCTTTGTGGTCAAACCCTCTACTTTTGTAGATTTTTGAAACTTGTGGCGCAAAATAACATGTTGCAATTCTGATGTGATTTCCCTTTTCTGATATTTTAAGCCAGACAAATTGCTTATTTGGGTCTTCTTTTTCTAGCTGAATGAAACGACCTTCTTTTTCTTTTAATAATACCATGATACCCCCGTGCCCTTTGCCATTCCCTGCTACCTTGTTCCACACTGTTGTCTTCCAATACCCTTCAAACAAAGGTGTCTTGCACCCTTCATGCTCATGTGTTTCTATGAGGCAAATTATGTCTCTATCTTCCGCAATAGGCCCTAACCCAGGTCCTCGTCTCCATGGGTAACCCCTGCAGTTCCAACAAACTAATCTTAAGGAAACCTGGGTACGATTTGATTGCTATTTTTTTTGGCATGCAAGACTCACAGTTGAGTCTTTGTCCCTGCTTGCCCATACTGACCTTGCTTCCTCATTTCTTGCTGAAGAGTTTGCTGCCTCTTCTTTGTTATTGTCTTGCGGCCTTATTTTGGAAGGATGCCCAAATTGCGCTATCACGGCTTTACCTTTATAAATACAAGCTCTTTTTCCCTCATCTCTTGCTACCCTAACTTTTGTCATCTCATCCCTCCTTTCCTCTTGTTGTCTTACAGTCAAGTCTTCTTCTAGAAAAAATCGAGAACCCCTCAAGAACTGCTTCCTACTTAGAATGATCTCTTTATCACACAAATTGGGCATGATGAATTTTATGGGCCTAGCTCTCTCACTGTTAGGCTTACCTACTCTCCATGCTTGACATATTTTTCCTTTCCATTGGAGCTTGTCTTTCAAGAAGTCTCTTGCAAGGTCAAGAGTACATTCATTTTTCCCATAATCTTTCACCCCCTTGATAATTATGTTTGTTGCTCTATCATGTCTTTCTTTGCTTTCAGTGTATTGCATGTTGTCAACCTGAATGTTTCTTTCTCCTTCCCTCTTAGCAAGATTGCTAATAATTTGAGCCCAGGTTTTAGAGAGTTTTGTGGAATCTCCTTTCCTCTCTTCTCTTGATGTATCTTCATTGTTGTCTATTTGGGTAACTACCTTCCCCTTATCCTGGGATGGCTTTGCATTCATCACCTCTGTATTCTCCACTACAATTTTCTTCATGTTTTTCACTTCCTCTTTCATGCATTGCCATTCTATTTTCCCCATTCGGAGAGCTTCCTGTAGCAATGACACTTGCTCCTTTAGAACTTTGTTGCTTTCTGCTAAATCTTGGTTTTCGGCTATTATTCTATGGATTGTACAATCTCTTTCCAGCTCTTTAGCTTCTACTACTTCCAACCTCTCTTTTACCTTTAGCAGTTCTTTCACATAAAGATCAGATGACCAAGTGAGTGGTGTGGATGTAGGACTGTATAAGGCATAATCATCAATGACTTTTCCTTTTTCTTTGGATTTGTTGCCACATACTTGCCAAGAGGACTTGTTTGAATGTTGTTTCTTGCGAAGGATCCAAGTACTTTCCCTTTGAGACCTTTTTTTCCTTGTCTAATCCCATTTCAGACGAGCTAGTCTTCGTTTTAAAATACACCGGTACTGTTTGGCATTAACCCAAACCCACTTTCCAGTTTTGGCTGATGAGGCAATTTTCACTTGCCCTATATCATTTGTTTCCACCGGTTCTAAAGTTTCTTGTCCCATTGACAAAATATTGATAAAATTGACAAATATTGTTAACCATGATGATTGAGCTGTCTTCTTATTTTCGCGGGGTTTGAATGAATGAAAGCGCTTGAAACGCTGGTTAAGTTATTGATGGAAACTAAACACAATCTTCTATCTTCAAATTATTATTATTTTATTAAATTATTATTATTGTTGGGTTGGAATATTCTCAACGAAGTTATGATAATACGAGGGATGGGTAGGGACAGGGCTCTTTTGATCATGTAAAAAGTAAAAATATTTGATCATGTGAAGAATCTTACAAATATTAATTTCTCCGGTTTTCGTCCATGTACCAGTGGGTTTCCATCCATGTACCATCAAAATAACTGTAATACTTAGATGCACCAGGCACGTTGCAATAATGATCATAATATATTCACCACGTGCATTGCATTTGTTCCTTACACCCTGATAACTGAAAAATGAGTTAATATTGTGGATTTTTTTAATTAAAAAATGAGTTAATATTGTGATTTTTTAAATAATAATTATAATATAATTGTAAAATATATAGTCATAATGTATGAGATCCTTTTGTATGAAATCCTTTTGTTGGGACAATTCTTATTCACTAAATGAATTATCTTTAATGTATGAGATCCTTTTGTTGGGACAATGTTCGATTATTCACTAAATGAATTATCCTCTATAAGAAGAATATAGAAATATTAAAAATTCTGAAGAAATAACCTAATCTGAAACATATGATTTATAATCCAGGAAATCCAAATCAAGTTCACTACCAGTAATTCATATTAAAAACTTTAAAGCAATAATAGAAATCATTTTTTTATGTGAGGGAATCAAACTTTAAACCAATAATATTAAATCAAATTTAGAGGAATTCGAACCTCTTAAAACCGATAATCAAATTCAGAGGAAATCGAACCTATAACAAAAAAATATTAAATTTAAAGTTTAAACCAATAATATTAGATCAAATTTAGAGGAAATCGAACCTATAAAAAAAATATTAAATTGAATTGGACTTTGTTGAGGTGGGTTTTGGCCATTCAATGAGAAGCGTGGGCTGCAATGAGGTAGTATTGGCACCAACTCATATAAAAGCAGTGTTTCAATGCGTACACTACCCAACTATCACTATGAGGGTAATGTGAATCACTATACATGGCGAAAGTGTTTGTTAAATTCTAAGGTTTATATAATTAAACTTTTATTAATTATATTAAACATAGATTTATAAGATTTATGCAAACAAAATCTTCAATTAAAGAGTGAGGACTAAAATATTCTCCACATTGTTAAGAAATGAGAAATGGGGAGCACTTCCACTTTTAAACTTAGCAGAAAAGAGGAAGAAAGATTTAATCAATAAAGTATATAAGAAAGCAAATATACCTTAATATTTTATTCTGGAAATCCAAATCGAGAAAACCAACATTCCTTGAGCGTTCTTCTCTCTTGTTGTCTTATTCATTCAAAAATAAAAGGTTACATGTCTAACATTGGTCCACACCTAAGACACAATCAACATCATACATTTTTACACAAGACCGACCATGTAGAGAATTCGGCTTACATTTACATGACCATCAACCTCTACAGATTGACTAATCTACGATTATTGATTAGCCTTTACGACATTAAAACATGCCTTTTTATAGTTTTTACAATAGTCAAAACCCTAAAAAAAAGGCACCAAAAAATGGAAAAATGGTTATGCAGATCATTAGCTACAAATCCCATGAATCTCGACTGTTACAGTCGACTACCAAGTCGGATTACAAGTCGACTACCGGTTGGTTTTCATCCGGTCTTTAATTAGTTTCCACACACCCGCCTATCGACCTCTTGTCGGTTGACCTCTTCGACTTGTTGTCGATGTCTTTGACTTCGACTTTACCCGGTTAAACCACGTCGACCTTCAACTTCCACTTTACTCTATCGAAGTACATCGAACTTCCTCTTGTTTTTTATTTCTTTGACTTCGACTTCGACTATCAGTCGATCCACCTCGACTAGACTTTCACTACAAAGTATATAAAAACCCAACATTCTCCCACTTGTTGTTTTCTTTGCTGAAATCGGGCGACCTCTGAACTTTCGTTCACAAACCCAGGGCAACAATACCCATTGCCTCTTTGCACCAAGAGAATTTCACATCACTCACAGACTTGGTCAAAGACTCTGTTATTTTTTTCAACGTGTCTACTTTCTCTAGCAACACCTTGTTGCTTTCCACCATGTCTCTCACAAAATGGTATTGTACATCAATGTGTTTAGTCTTAGAATGATAAGTTGAGTTCTTTGTCAAAAATATTGTGCTTTTATTATCACAACTTATCTTCATAGCTCTCTTCTCAAACTTGATTCCTGAACATAGCCTTTGCAACTATACTACTTCTTTGCTTCCATGAGTGATCCAAGTGGATATTGGTGGCCACCCACCTATTCCAACTAGCTTTCCTTGTCTATTTTTAGTTCAACACGTTCTTCTGTACTTCTTTGTAATTGTGGGTTCTACACTTCTGGGAATGTTTGCAGCCCTACACATCTTCCAGGTGGATACTGGTGGCTTCTCACCTAATCCAACTGGCTTATTTTGTATGTTTTCATGTCAGCACATCTTGTTATACTTCCAAAGCCGTTTTGGAGCCTTAAACAATGTTTTTTTGGTTCTCCAAAACCAAACTATAGATGAAGTTAGAGTTTGATGATGTAATGTGTAGCTCTCTGAAATACCTTTCCAATGAGCTATCACGCGCCTAAAACGGAGATCATATGCAAAAGTTACGACCCAGTGAAGTTGAGGTACCAACTTACCCATAGGGACCCACATGACTTTTGGCCTTTCACCTCCTAGGGTTAGGTTTTTGGATGTCTAGGGTTTTGAAATTCATGAATAATATCAAAAAGGCCTCTGGAGCCACATTGTAATCATTCTACTCAAATGGATGCGCGTAGCAGCCACATCTCTTCTCAAAGATAACTACCACCATTCGAGCAAGTGTTTCAGTTCTGTAGTTTTACAGTTTCAGCCTATTTCTTTTATTCAATAGAAGATAATGTTCACTGGATATCTGTGTTGTTCTTAATATCTCTTTGTTTATTGTATTCAGTCTGTTAATCAGTTCGTTCCGCTCCTAAATCTGGATCAGTGGTATCAGAGCGGTATGCTCTTCATTTATTTTTTTTGTGCATGTCTCCGACAATATTTGGGTACATTAAGTTGGGACTCAAACCAATCAATTCATTGCAATATCGATCACGTCGAGCCCAAAAACAACCCATGGGGGACGAAAATAAAGATGATAGAGCATGATATCCTATTAAAATGTTGCTCGACGAAGCCCTCGCGCGACAAAGGAATGAAATGATGGACAAATTTGCGTAGATCCTTCGACTGTTGCCCACAAGAGAAGCATCTTCATCTAGCCACCATGCAACCCCCTTAAAGGTACATGCAAATTTTGATATTTCATTATTTGAAGGACTGATAGATGCGGATGTTGTAGATAAATGTTTGAATCTGCTCGAATGGTATTTTTCAGTCCACATTTTTTTCGATAGGGAAAAGATTAAATTTGCACTCCTCAAGGACGCCCTCCATGTTAAGGACTGGTGGGATACTTACTCTAAGCAAAGGGCCGTAGAGGAATTTGCAATATTTGTGCTTTACCCTACATGAGATTCCTTTCGAGACGCCATTAAAGAACAATACTACCTTGTTGGACGCTATAAGGACCAGTACATCAGATGGACCACCCTACGTCAAGAAAGGGACCAAATAGTACTAGATTTCACCAATATTTTCCATACCCTGTGCACCAAATTGGGTATCAAAAACTCTGAGAGACATCTGATGCTCAAATACCACGGTTGTTTTCATAGATACATTCAAACAAAAATGGAGTTTTTGGATATCGCCTCATTGGGCACGACTTATAGATACGCTGTCAAGATCGAGCATAAATTTAAGTAGAAGAGGCGAGAGTTTGGATCTGCAAACTCCTCACAGGCGAAGCAAGGCAAAGGCGAGAGTTCTTTATGTTTATTACCTTATCCTCACTAGTAGTGACCCTAAAATTTTAACCCATGTGAAATCCAACCTTAAAAATAATTTTGAAATGATAGACTTAGGTTATTTTCATTATTTCCTTTTCCTCCAAGTATTTCAAACTAAGGTATTTCACTTTCCTAGTCTAAGTATGCTTGTGACCTTTGCCTCTTTCACTTGGAAGATTTTGAACTAATCCCTTCTCCCTTCTAGTTTGGATTCAAATTTGTTGCCAACTATATTACTCCTGAATTTGATGCCACTTTATACCATTAGTTAGTTGGTGGGATCTTATATTTGAATAATACATGTCCCAATATTTCTTTTGTTGCTGGTCTCACTACCCAGTATATGAAAACACCCCATGAAGGCCATTGGAAAGAAGACAAAATGATACTTTAGTATATCTGGGGTATAGTTCAGTTTGGGATACATTACATTTAGGGGGGACTCCTTTGTTGGTTGGTTTCATTGATTCAGATTGGGCCAACGACCCCGATGATCAAAACTTTACTATAGGTTATGATTTCATCCTTGATTATGGACCTGTCGCTTGGGCTTGTAAGAAACAATAGGATGTTTATCTTTATTTAGTAGAATAAAATATTGAACAATGGTTAATGCAAGTCAAGAAGCCTTGTGGCTTTGAAAAATCCTTCCATATTTTGGATTCCAGTAGCAACATCCGACTACCCCTGGTGAGAAAATAAAATTTCCATCAAACTTTCCAAATATCCAATTCAACATCAGTGTATCAAACACATTGAGCTACACATGCACTTCATCAAAAATCTCATTCATGATTGATTTATTGAAGTTCTCTTTTTCCCTATAGAAGATCAAGTTGTAGACATTTTCACAAAGTCTCTTCAGAAACAAAATTTTCCAAAATTCGATCTATGTTAGGAGTTCAAGAAGTTGTCATTAAGGGGGGGTAGGATCTAATGCCTTCTTGCTTCTCGTATTGTGTCAAATTTGTAATTCTTTCAATCCTATCCCAAGTTGTTCTCAAGGGGTAATGATAGGATATTTAGACACTTAGGATTTAGTTAAATTCAACTTGGTCTAATATGGTAAAACTATATTTCTTAGTGTGTTTATTTAATATGCATTTGTAGTTATGAAATATAATGATCAGGATATGTTATAGAAACAGAGTGATCCGACGACTCATATTCTCCTTGATCTTAACAACTCTATTGATTTATGGCTTCACACTTGATTGGTCCATGATATCTATTTAAAGAGCATAGAGGATCATTTGTTGATGATCGATTGTGAAAAAATATCTTCTAAAATATTTTTATTTTGCATTAATATATTGCATCAAGTGGCCACATTGGCTTGGTTCATGGACTATTTCCCTCTTGGATATTTTTAACCACGTAATACATTAGTGTGTTAATATTTGATTTGGTTGTTTGAGTGGCTACTAAAGGTGTTTTTCCTGTGTGGGAATACCCTATTTTGTCGAACACCTCCAAGGAACTAGGATTATCCTTCTTTAAAATGAGATAAATGAATGTAGAATTAAACTTGCTAGAAATTTCCCTGTAGTCCTTGACTCCTCGATGACCCTTAATAGGTCATTTTCAAGCACTTTAAAGAAACTTAGGAAAAACTCTATTGTTCAAATGTTAAGGGTAGGACTCTTGTCCTTTTGAAAATTATGCAATACCACTTGTAATTCATTCCTAGAGGGTCTTTCATTGTCAACTTCATCCACAAAATTTGGAAGAAAGAAATCATCTAAACCACTTATTCAATAGTTCCCCTCTCCTCCTTGTATATCTTCATGAAATGTTCCAAGAGCCTAAATTTGCTATGTACTTGAAACTACAAGTTCTTGAACCATGTTCTCTCTATACTTCCCAAATTGAGATAATATTTTTACTATAGTTTGGCAATTGGTGAAAATATTTCATGTTGTCAATACCTTTTGAAATCCACGAGGATACACTTTTAAGCCTCCATGTAGACTCTCCATTTGCAAGAATCTCTCTCTCTCTCTCTCTCTCTCTCTCTCTCTCCTCTCTCTCTCTCTCTCTCTCTCTCTCTCTCTCTCTCTCTCTCTAGATCCTTGATAAGACTTTGGAGGCTTCATTAAAAGAAATGTGTATCTCCCTAGCATAAAAATATGCAATATTTTCCTCAAATTATGGATAAAAATCATATTCCTCCTTATTTCTATTCTCATAAGACCATGCAAATACCACCTTCTTTTTTCCCTTCAAGTTGGCAACAAACTAGATGCTATATTATTCTCTAAGGGACTCATCATATGGTCTCCAAACAAACTTAATAAGATTGAAAAATTCCTCACTCTCTAACTAAGCATAATTAAACTTAAAAGGACCAAGGAGTTTGGAACCCTCCTTTACAAATTGGATAAAATCTTGTCTAATATTTTGGCCACAAGGTCCTCTCTTCGCCTCATATTTCTCTAAGTAGGAACCATTTTTATTGGATCTACATCCAATCATCCTACTTCCTCTCGCTTATTGATAAATTTTTCATCCAATGGATCAAGCCTTGCATTGTTATCCCATATCTCATCTCTACACAATGGAAAGTTTAGATCCTCACCCCCCAATACAATATTTACCCTTCTCATCACTATTATTGAGAAAATTGTCCATTCTAGAAAGACACTCTATCTTTCTAGGGACCATAGATATTAATAATCGAATATTCCTCCCCTAACTCCAATGAAGTGACATTAGCTTCTATATATGATTCAAACAACACATAGTTAGAGAGTCTCATGGTTCTCTATTCCTCCACCCTATAATTAACCCTCCCAACCTTCCTACAAAGTCCAAAAAAAGAAAATTATAGTCCCCGAATATTTCATCCATTTTCCCTACCCCTTTCCCCCATTATTTCTTAAAGCATAATTACATATGGGTTGTGGATACCCATGAATCTCTTAAGGGATTGTTTTTGGGTTGGCTTGCTCTAAGAACCCCCTTAACAATATTTTTCTTTTGTTATTGAACATATGTTTTTCTCTATTTTGTTTTATTGAAATATGTGACTTTCTTCCCCTACCCACCACCAGAATATCCTTATTTTCTTCACTGCTAATACCATCTTTTACGCCTAATTCAAACATATATAATACCACCTCTCTAGACCTTAGTGGATTTTTGGAATGTTATTGATGGATTTTATTTTCTAGACATGATGAAGGTAGTTCATCTATCCTCTCCTCCTTATTCTCCTTGTTATCCATAGAATAAACCAACATCATTTATAGATCTTTGCATCACCCCTATAGCATCCCCAATTTTAATCCCCACAAATTATAATGTAATTGTATAAATGTGATTTAGGTTGGTGAGATAATATGTTTTGGGTGAAGAGCCCATATTGATTAATATGGATGAGGGTGGAACAATAAATTATGTACACTGAAAATAATTAATAAAATAGTAATTGTTGGATGCGATACAAGAAGAACAAAAACAATGGGGGGATATGATTCCGTAAGAGAGGGGGCTAAAGGGGGATCCAAAGGGAAACCCATGTGTTTTTCTTGAGTTAATGTTCCATTACCATATAATCCTCCCTTTGACTTGTTAGACACTCAAACATTGAATACATGTAAGAAGGTGAGTATGAGAAGTCACATCCCATATTTATTGGGAGCATGGGGTTGAAGTACAATCAACATTGGGGAGTGTGAGAGTCAACATGAATGAGGGAAAAGGAAATTCAAATGGAAGAAGAGGACAACTTTTACATGTTGACTTTTGGGTTGTAAGGGAGGAGTTGAGTGTTGGGAAGAGCACCAATCATGTTTTGCTTGATGGAAACCATTATTGGGATGTGTTTATGATGGAATTGTGGATGGTGTGCTTGTAAAAATGGGTCGTGTTCTTGTGGATCATTTTCCTATTGAGGAAAGGGATCAAGAGCCTTCTGAAAGCTATTGTGAACACTGTTGGGATAGTTGAGAGTTACTGGAGTCCCCAGTTGTGATATTCCTAGATAATTGAGTGCACTAGAGACCTGGAGGGAAGTGGGAAGGCCTGAGGGATTGCATGCAGTGAAGGGGGATCCTATTCCTTGGGTTGTTTAGGTTGTGGGGAAGAGCATTGATGGATTGGAACTGTTGTTGGAGTAGAACTTGGGATTTTGGTTGTTTTTATTAGATCCATGTTAAATGATGAATTTGATGCCCCTTGGTTCATTTAATATGTATGGGGTATTTTAAACTTCATTTTTAGTAGGAAGGTATGTTACACCCCCCACGATGTTCCCCCATGGCCCCTGTTCTGGAATTCCTTACCTTGGGGAATAATTAAATGTGACGCCTTGACCCTACTTCTCCATGTTTTTCACTGCAACTTTACTTACCTTATATATTCCCAAATCCAACCAAGATTTAAGATTTAAATTATGAGTATCCTTTTCATATGAAACAAAAAATACAGAGTTAGGAAGGGACTTACTCATTTCTAAAGAAGGAAATGACTTAAAGACAACAAAATCTACTTAGATATTTCTCGGTTATCCAAAAATCTTTTGAATAGTGACCTCTTCATTCTTAATCCCCGAAACCTCTTCATCGTGATCCACAATCTTGTGCAACGATATTCCATCTTCTCCCAATTTTGACATGTTCACTAGATTCCCTTTTGATTTCCACGTGCTTCCACCAACGTCCATTTTCACTATCTCTCCTTTTCCAATCGGTGAATTAGCTTTCCTTTTCTTCTCTAATGAAGAGCTACCATTTCCCTTCCTAACCCACATTTTTTATAAACATAAAATCATAATCAATAGCTACATGTCCATATGTGTAGCATCTAGCATAATAAAATGGCATGTCCACATGATCCAAAGCTTGACAATGGTGCAACTTGCGTTTGTCCAACACAATCTCCTCTATCGATCGTTCTCACATATCAATTACCACCAATATGCATGCTATAATGCACTAGTTTGAGGTTTAAAAAATTCTATCTACATCTAGAAATGAGCCCAAGTTATTACCAAATGCCTTAAAAGTGTCCATCATCTAGAAATCTAGTGGAAGGCTTGGTATCTTTAGCCACATATGCTAGATGGAAGTTTGTTCCAGCATAGGGTCAATGCATGGATAGGGTCAATGCATGGAATCCACATTTTTAGTGAAAGAGGCAAATGATCCTATAGAAAATATGTTCCCAAAATCCTTAAAGCGTCCACCTCTAATCTAAAGATAAATGCAATCCAACCTTGAATGAGAAGGTGGTATATTGGAGTATACCGAAGCACCAATCTCCAAATGCTTTCCTTCCAAACTTGAATTAACATCTTTAACACTTGGTGGCCATAAAACTTGCCCACCAGAGCTTGGTTTTCCATTTCAAAAACTTAATGCATCTTGATGTCATCTCCTAGTCCCAATCTCACATGATGCTTCTTTTGTTTTACAAACTACTTTCCTTTATTCTCTATGTCTAATTGCACCCCAACTCTTTTCCTACTACCTGCTAGCTTGTTTCCTTGACCAGTTGATTCATTGAAACCCTTTTCCTTTCCACAATGTTCTACCTCTTGTATCTTGAATGGATCACCCCATACCTTCCTTCCTCTTCTTCTCCAAAATGGTTAACCATTTTTACCAACAAATCCTCCTCTTACAACCCTAAGTCCCTAGCATATGCTGGCTTATCCAAATCAAGAAACTCATTCAAAGCCTATACAATCGGAATTGAGAAAGAGGAATTAGTAGTCATTTCCATAGGTTGTACATTAACTTGATTCTAGATTAGGTATTGACTTGATTTGGATCCAAATCTAGTATAAAATCCATCACGTACATGATTAGATTATTGGAATCCAACTCCAAATGTTTTATCCACCACCCCCTCCCACCCTCAACCTCTCATGGTCTTTCATACTAAGGTTGACGAAGTGAAAGGGATCTTAGAGAAAATGGAAATACCTTCCAACGGGTCTGCACTATCATCCAACATATCCTCTTCTTGGCCTATGGTTTGCATTCTCTAGAAACCCTTACCCCAACCTCTTCGATTGTAGAACCCTAGTGATTCCCCTTAGCTAGTACCAAAATTTAAAGAGTAATATCTCTTATTGTTATAATTATTATGCAATACAATGATATAGATGTTTCAAATATATTGTAAAATGTGTTTTTATGTAATTTTTTGTATTTAATTATTATGTATTAATATTTCTTAAAAAAAAATGAAAACATGATATATTATTGTGTACATGTACACAAAATTCCGATTTCCCATGAGATGGCGGTAGACTACTTGTTCCATGGAGAAAAATGAGAATTGTATATAAATCATTGTGAATTTATAGATGTATTATTCTTAATCACTTGTATTCATGTGTTAAAATGTATTTATTATTATAATATAATGGAAATTTCTTAGAAAAATGATAATGAACATGTTATTTACATATTAATTTAATTATTAATTAAATAACAATTTTTAAATGTAAATAAAATTTTGCATCAGGGTGTTTTTCAAGGGGTTGTTTCTCTCGGGATTTTTTGGGGATTCCCTTTTAGTCTTCCCATCTCCCAGCCACTGTCCCAATGACCATGCTCTCTCAAGCATTCCTTTCTCCGATGATCTTCCCTCCCCCTCGCCTTCTTTTCTCAGGCTTGTTTCTAGTTTCTTCCCGTGGTTTTTTCGCTCCCCTTTGTGGTTTCTGACCTAGAAGGTCCTTTCATGGATCCCCCCCC
>CBVK0100189337.1:0-13973 GCA_900067695.1 Picea abies | reverse complement strand
TCTTGTTCTTCTCAATGGAGTCAATTTCTTGGTTCATGGCTTGAACCCAATGTGGCTCCTTAGAGGCTTCCTTAAAATATGTAGGTTGACATGACATTAAAGCAAAAAGGTTGTGTTGTTCAAAGTCATCCAATTGCTGATGGATTTCTCTCAAACTTTGAGTTCTCTAATTTTGAATTTCAGAGGATGAGTCTCCTGAGAAGTTGAGTTATCCTGAGAATTTTCAGATCATCCTTGTACCTGCAATCTTGGAAGGACAGGTAGAGGTATTTGCTATTCTGAATTTTCTGTGTTTTCAGAACTTGGCAGCGATGGATTTTGACTGTCCAGTTGTTGATTTTCTGATTCATTCCAGAATTGATTTTCCAGAAATTTTACATCTCTGCTGAGAATTAGTTTCTTGGAGATTGGGTTGTAAAGCCTGTAGGCTTTAGATGTTTCACTATATCCAGTAAAGATCCATTTCTCACTTCTATTGTCCAGTTTCTTCCTTAATTCAGAAGGTATGTGAGCATATGTTATGCATCTGAATGTCCTTAGATGTGCAACATTTAGCTTTGTCCCACTCCATGCTTCTTTAGGGAATTTCATCTTTAGACTTGTGGTTGGATATCTATTCAAGAGATAAACTGAGCATGCTACTGCTTCAGCCCAAAAAATATTTGACAAACTTTTCTCTTTAAGAAGTTTTCTTGCCATATTCATTATTGTCTTATTTTTCCTTTCAGCCACTCCATTCTATTGTGGAGTATACCTGGTTGTTGTTTGCAGAAATTTGCAAATTCATTGGAGTTGTATTCTCCTCCTCCATCGGACGTGAGTGCTTTTATATATTTGCCACTATGTTTTTCAGCTTCTGCTTTGAATTCCTTAAACTTTGCAAAAGTTTCAGACTTGTGTCTGAGAAAATAGATCCAGATTTTCCTGATAAAATCATCAATAAACGTTAGAAAGTAAAATCTACCACCTATTGAATCTGTTTGCATTGGTCTACATAGGTTAGTGTGAACTAGTTCAATATGTTGTTTGGCTTGATTGGATGACTGTGGAAAACTAGTTCTCTTATGTTTTCCAAGTATGCAAGACTCACATGGGGAATTTTGTTCTTTGAAGATGGGAATACCTTTGACCATGGAGTGCTTCTGAAGAAAACTTAGACTCTTAAAGGGTAGATGTCCAAATCTTGTATGCCAAACCATTGTTTCATTCAGGGTGGATGCACTTTGTGCATATGGTTGAATCAGATTTGCAATTCTGAGTGTAAGGGGAAACATCTTATTCTAAGTCATGTGGATTTCAGAAATCAATTTTCTACTTGGGATTTTGTCATATATCTTGCAAGATGCTCCCTCAAAGAGTACGTTATATCCATGTTCAATGAGTTGTCCTACACTTAGCAGATTATGTTTCAGATCTGGAACATGATAAACATTGTTTATGTCCTTCTTTACATTTTGTTTAGTAAGAATAGGAACAGTTCCTTTTCCTTGAACCTTGACTAAGGAATCATTTCCAAGTGTAATATTAGATGAGATTGAAGAATCAATGCATGAAAGTAAATCTTTGTTACCTATCATGTGATTGTTGCATCCACTGTCCGACAACCAGAGATCTTTAGATTGTTCTTCAGTCTTATGGCATGAGAGAAACATACCTTTTGAGGTTTCTCTCATATGATTTGACACATGTGCTCTGCCTGAGAGCTGATCTGCTTGT
Organism: Picea abies; assembly: GCA_900067695.1. NCBI lineage: Eukaryota > Viridiplantae > Streptophyta > Pinopsida > Pinales > Pinaceae > Picea > Picea abies. Next base: position 12,257 of record CBVK0100189337.1, on the reverse strand, counting down.
TTATTCCTGCATTCAAATTCATAGTGCCCATAATTTTTGCAGTAATAGCATTGTATGCTTTTTTTTTCATTTGATCTTCTCCCTCCGCCTCTTTGAGGTTGAAAATTATGATTCTGTTGTTGTTGTCTATGACCTTGAAAATTTTGATGCTGGCTCTGTTGTCTATTACCTCCATTCGAGTGTTAGTCACTTGTAGTACTCTCTCATCCTTGGTGACCTCTACTTATTCCTCTACCTCTCCCTCTGCTGAAGGAGAATTGAATTTTGAAAGCATTGGCGATTGACTCATTTGTGAGATGTAGTTTGGTCTCATGTGTCACCAGGGAACCAGTTAGTTCATCTGTTGAAAAATGTGACAGATCCTTGGATTCAAGGATTGTTGTAACAACCATTTTGAATTTCTTTAGTAAACTTCTGAGGACTTTCTTAACTATGCGTTGATCAGTGATGGCTTCACCAGTCAGTCTGATTTGGTTCATGATTCCCATGACTCTGGTCATAAACTGATCCACATTTTCAGACTCTGTGATTCTTAAAGTCTCAAATTGCATCCTCAAGGTCTATAGTTTGACTGTTTTGACCCTGTCATTGCCTTGGTAGGCTAATTTAAGGATGTCCCAGGCCTGTTTTGAAGTACTAGCGCCTGTGATTTTTGAGAAAATTGAGTCATCCACAGAATTTTGGATCCAAAATTTGGCTTTATTTTCTCTGTTTTTCTGAGTTTCTTGAACAATCGTCTGCTATTTTTTCATGGTGGTAAGGTCTGTTGGGTCTGGTTCCACATATCCAAGATCCACTAGATCCCAACACTCTTGTGCTTGCAAGAACAATCTCATTCGAAGAGATCAGAACTCATAGTTCTTTCCAAGAAGAATCAGACCCTGAGTTGGCCCTAAATTGCTAGACGTTGCCATCTTTTAAAGAATTAAAGAAAACAGAAAAAAAAAATGTCAGAAAATTTCATATTTACCTGTTTCCCGCATGTAAAACTAGGTCTCCTAGTGTCTTGCAATGACTTCGGAACCCTGTGATTCGAGATTTTGCGAGTTTCGACTTCACGAGTTTTGGCTTCACGATTCGGACTTTGGGACTTCGTTATACGAGTCCTCCGAACTCTTGTCTCTCCAACTTTTGATCGCCAAAATGCCAAAGAGAGCTTAATGACCTTGGATTGGCCCTTAGTCTCAGTTCAATGTGACCACATGCCTAAATGTTAAAGCGCTACCAGCTTTTCGTGATTCAGAACTTCCTGTTTCTCGATGTCAAGAGTCCTTGACCCTTCGTCCTTTCGATCTCCAAAATGTCGATTTGCCGAAATGGATTTAACAATAATTATCCCCAAGGCTATACCTCTGGTCCATGTGACCACTTCTGATATGACCACAGTCCTATTTTGGGGATTTATGATGCAAAGCGCCCGACCTCCTGTCCTTTTGACCCCCAAAATACCGATACGCGGAATGCCGAAATGGAAAGGTGTCCTTCTCCTTTCAGAAAATCTTAGAAAGTCTTGGATTGCTGCCACACGTCTCCTCAAGATGGATAGTCCTCCTGCGTTTCACGATTTCACGACTTGCGACCCCCGGTGACACAAATCCTCTGTCAACTTGAAACCCCGGTAGCCAAAATACTTAAGGTTTCCTCGATCTCCACCACGTGTCCCAATGAATGGACGACTGTGATCTTTTCAGGATTTCGGGACTTTCGCCATGTAGTGTCCCAACCTTCGTCAACAAGACCTCCGATATCCCAAACTATGAAATGCCAAAATTTTGATGGTGCTTGGATCTGCTGCCATGTGTCATAATTAATGGATGGTCGAGATGATTTCGGGATTTCATGTATCAGGTTTTGGAGTGCAGTCTCTTTTTCTCGTCCAACTCTCCATTCCCGATTTTGTGATAGCATTAGATCGACGACTTGTGATCTTTCTCGATCCAACAGTCTAGAATGAATCAGGATTTTGCGATTCGTGAATTCTCCCAGCAGTCTTCTGACCTTTACACCCTGCGAGTCAGGGAAATGTTGAGATCTCGCCATGTGTCCTCCTTGATGGACGGTCCAGAGGATTTCAGGATTGCGTGACTTCGCAAGTCAAATTTTCTCCTGTGCTCTCTAGAGGCTTAAACCTTGTGCACTTTCTCACAGATCCGATGGCTATCGGTCCTCTGCGCAAGATCTAACGACTGTGATTCTTTTGCCTTTTCTACACTCTCCTCATCCCTTCTGAACTAAATTTTCGCCTCAGATCTGATCGCAGGATGGATCTTACGGCTATGATTTCTCGTTCTTGGCTACTTTTGTGAGTTCTTTTCTATTCTTGCAAAGATTCACTCCTGCGGAAGAAAATTTGTGAATCTTTCACAGATTTGAAAGAATTACACGAATGTTTTGAAGCATTCTAGTCTTTGGAACAATCTTTGATGGATTTGAGAGAATTCCGGAAATTCTTTAAACGATTTTGCCTTCTTCAACAATATTTCACTAATTTGAACAAATTTCTTTGAAATCTTAAGATGTTCCTGCCTCTTGCAGCTCTTCTTCGTGAATCTTTGATGAATTTGAAGTTGTTCACGAATCTTTAAACTTTCTTCTTCCATAGTTTCATCTTCCTCAATCTTTTTGAGCGTAGGACGCTCTACTTCCTTGTGTGTGCTTTCTTCTATGATCTTTTGAGCTAAGTGTGGACAACGACTTTCTCTCCATAATTTTTGAAGTAGATCGCATCCTGTGCTCTCATTCATAGTGTAAGCTCTGCACTATTTGAGGATCGAGTTGCTGTCCAGTCTGTGTGAAGAGGCTTACTGATGAAGCTCTGATACCATGATAAATTGTGAAGCAAGAAATGCAGAGAGAAAGAATAGAGCAGAAATAGTATTCAATATATTGAGAATGTAAGGAGAAAGTACAATGAGAAGAGTTAATAAGAAGTAATGTGTAAAGGGAAATAAATGAGCTAAATAGGCTCAAGAAAATCAAGAAAAGAAAGTACAGCTGGCCAGGATAGTTGGCAGTGTACAGTCAGCCTGTTGAGGTTACATTATAATTAACATAAATTACAGTGTCCAGAAACAAATTTGACTTAGATTTCACTCATGGAGGATAGTAATTTGTTTGGAAAGAACATGCACAATGGTGGTACTGGTATCCATTGCTTCAATTTCTTTTGCAGTTTCAGTATGAATGATGACAGGCAATGCATACAAACATAGGAAATATCATAGACATCTTTCTGGAAGCACTATGTCAATGCAAATTATAGTTGCAAACAATCTGGGTAAAGATGGAGTTATTTGTAAATACAAGTTGGGCACTTGGAGATCAAATCTTTTGGCTGAGATATCAAATAAAATTAGGGGTTGGTTTTGAATCTTGATACAACACTGATAAGATAAATGACATCACACAATTTGGAAGAAGGGAGGCCATACCCTCTACCTATTTTCTTTTTTGGGCAAGGATTGATGAGGTGGGTTACAAGACTTATATTAGTGAATAATTCAAGTGGTGCTCATGCATATCTCAACTTTCCGATTTACACATTCCTGGTGAAAATGTTTCTTTTGAAGGGTTTGAAAGGATTCATTATTTTTGTCAATGTAGATGGGTCTTCAACACTCCTTTCGTTGTTGATCAAATTAACATAACAATACAATATTCTTTGATCATAAGCATATTTTATTCTTCTTGCTAACATTCTGCTTCATTGTTCTCATCAAATGGTTAAGGTGGATGAACAGGTTCAAATTGTATAATAATGAGCGATGAGTGACGACCTAGAAAATCTCATGCCTATTTCAAGGAGCAAGGGAAATCATATTCTATTTACCAAAATTGCAGATGCAAAATGGACATCTTTCGAGATATTCTGTGAAAGCCTATTTTAAATCCTAGCCCTATGGACAAGATTTATAGAACTGGATTTCTTATAAAAAGTGGCAGTCAAAGGAGGGACAAGTAACAGAGAACTTGAAAAAAATTGATAGCATCAAATCATTCCCATATTTTTTGGCAGCTTTTCAGTAGTCAAAGCCTACAGGTGGCAGAATAATAGCAGCTTTAGTTTGATGATTTCCAGGAGAAGATTCTTATCCAAATGAGCTATCAACTATTTTTTGATGGGAAAATTATATTGGAGGATGGATTATCGAATATGTTCTCCAATCAAAAATATAAGAAAATCAAATTAGTTCCAATTTTCCAGGAGAAGAATTGCACACTTCAGAAAGTCATTACCAAATTTCAAGCAGATTTGGGAAACTATTTCCACATTTTGAGGCAAAGTATTGTTGGTGTTTAAAGATGTCTAAAAACAACCTTAGTTTAACATTAATTTATCAACCCGAGTATTCTTATTTTATCTCAAGAATATCAGCAAATTATATGCAGATAGCTCGTAGAGGCTAAAATCGCGTAGTTAAAGAAAACCTGAGTTTATCCACAATCAAGTTCCTCAAATATTCATTAAATATTTTGAAACTAAGATCTTACTTAACAAAATTGAAATCTAATTACTAACATGCTGCAATTGAAAAGGAACTAACTAATCTACTAAATTTATCTAACTAAAAAAGCGGTAATTGAATCTAAATAAAGACTTGCAGAATTAACTATTAGCTATGAATCAAATTGTTAGAAAGGAAATAGTGAATTACTCTATCTTTGGAAAGAAACAACAATTTCAATCTAACCAAAAGGAACAAAAAATGTAACCTAACAGAAAGGAACACCAATCGTAACTTTAACTAAAAGGAACAACAAATGAATATCTAAGTAAAAGGAACAACGCATATGAACATGTGAGGAACTGTCGAGTAGTAAACTACAACAATGGGAATTGGAATAGCAATCATTAATACTTGAGAGAAATTTCTATCTTTTGTACGCAAACAACATAAAATCATTAACATACCTATGCATTTGTCTGAACTATTGTGAAAGAGAATTGGATTATAAAACAAAAAGAAAATTGATACAATTACATATTTGAGATAGTATCTCCTTTAGACTGGGCCCTTGGTCCTCAGAAGCACTGCTGCTAGAAATTCAGTATGTAGAAATGGTGAAAACGTTCAAAGCTTTTATTGATTTCATAGCTAGTACAAAATTCACAAAAAATGCTTGCGCAGAGTAATTCTGAGTTCTGAATACTTGGATACAAGTCTTAGATTATCTTTCAAGATCTATTACCCTCTCTATATATAATAATCTGAGTAAATTAAGCCATCCTGAGGATCGAGAGATCCTAAGGATTTCTTTACTATTATAAAGTTACAATATAGAAAATCAATAATCTTAAAAACTTGTTTGCGCCAAAAGTCCTCAACCTCCAATAGCTTACGTATCTTCAATATCTCCTTTGCTGTTTCGGTTTTGACAATATTTATCCAATCTCGTAACAAAATCAAACAATTCCAATTGAATTTTAGAATCTATTTAATAGAACTTCAATAATATCACTAGAAGACATATCAATCATTTTCTATCCTATTTATCCCTAATTAATAGAAAACTCAATCAACATTATATCATGAATTGTAAGAATAAGGGAGATATTTGTACCTTTTTCACAACCCAACATACCCCCCAGCTTACCTTCTTGCATGTACTCATGAAATCTGAGATCTTACATGTAAAGCAGTGATACTGTATGGAGGAAAAGTTGGTTCACCAGGTCTCCTAAACCCATTACTTCTTTTGAGCTCTACAAAATCACCATCCTCCCTTTTCTTATTAATTTGATAATCCTTCTGGTAACTTCCTGGAGGAAACCAAAGGATAGGAGGATTATATCTACACACAATCCAAGTAGGTCCTTCCTCCTGGAGCAATCTAGAATACCTTTCCACTCTGTAGGTAGCTGCAAAGAAATTCTTGAACCCAAAGGGTTCCCTACTTTTGACTTCACCGGAGGATGCATCCCATCTCATCTTAAAAGCAGGAAGGGACTCTTATTTGAGTTCCCTAAAATATATTATGCTTGAACGTATGACCTGTCAATGGATGGGGGATAAAAAATCCATGACACCCCCTGCCCTTTTCATGAAGGTTCGATGTCGCATAATGGCTGGAAAGGACTTTCGGGCCTCTCCTCTGATCTAGAGATCTAACCCAATTTCCCTCTTTATAAAATTCTTGTGATCTTTGCCCCATTTGACTTGGTTCTTAGTGAAGGACAGGAATGCCTGAAATTGTATATCACCAATAAAGGGACCAGGGTTGTTTCCCCTGTCATCTTCCAAAATGAAGTTATGGAAGTATAATTCACACAGGAAGTATTGTACCTTCTCTGCCTGCTTTCTAAAACATGAAATGAACTCAAGTACAGTGGAAAATGTAATTGGCTTACCTACTCTGATGGATTTTACCCTTAACAACAGGTAACGTTGCAGTAGGAATAGGGTATAATTGGTAGCAGGAGGTCTACAATTGATTGCATCAGAGTAGACATCACAAATATCTTTGATTTTCTCTAAAGATTTTCCAATTGGTTTTGTACCTTCTTCACCTTCCCTTGGGTTCTGGTGAGCTAAGGATAAGTCTCTCTTTCTGTCACTGATAGGTTCTTTAGTTGTTTAACAACCTTTTGATGATCAGCCATAGTGACCATCTCCTCTCTGGGTTGATCCAATGCTTGTTGGGCTTGTGTAAGCTTTGTTTTTAACCTATCAATGATGACATTATGTTCTTGAGACTGAGATGCTTGATATTCTTCCATAGCATCCATCTTATCCCTGTATTAAGTTAATCCTTGTTGGGCATGTATAAGCTCTGCTTTTAATCTATCAATGACAACACTCTGTTCCTGAGACTGAGATGCTTGATGTTCTACCATAGTCATCAATTCATTTTTGTTTTGAATCGAGCTTTGTTGGGACTGCATCAATTCTTCCTCCAATCTCCTAATGGTGGCATCCTGCTTAAGGGATTGAGATAGTTATTATGAGACTAGGGTATATGTTTGTACCTCAGCATCAATTGTTTCTATAGGAAGTGTTTCTTCTATTGTCATTATTTCTTTAGGGTTTGTATGTGTCTCCACAGAGTTTGTAGTGACTGCTCTTTTAGGAAGAGGGTTTCTTCCTTGCACGTTGGGCCTTTTTTTTTCTTTCTTTTGTGGGCCTTATCTGCTTGTTCTATTTTCTTTCTTAATTATTTAATAATTTCCTTGATTTTTCCAACTTTATGCCTTAATACTTCAACCTTTTTAGCCCTTTTCTTCAATAGCTTGTTTTCTTTTTTTTAGCTTTCTGATTCTCCTATGGCTTTTGCCTAATTTATTTTTGTGAGGGGTCTCAAGGTTTTCTTCATCATGGTCAGAAGGTGTTTGTTCCTCTCTTCTATCCAAATTATCTATCTGTCCAAGAGGGCTTCTTTCCTCAGAATGAGGTTCTTCCTATGCTGTGTCTTTTGGGTATGACATTTCAATCTCAGGAAAATCTTCTGCAGGTTTTCAAGGAGAGGCTAGTTCTTGGTATTATTTTGACCTATTGGTATCTTTGTCAATTGAGATCCCTAAACTCCTTAAAACTTGAGCTATTTCCATGTCATAGCTCTTCAAAAATTGTTCTGTCAAGTGTTCCAATGCTGGTTGGGTGCCTTCCTGACTGTTTCCCTGTGAGGTTTTATCTGCCTGCTCAATTTCTTGGATTTCTTCCTATAAAGAATGCTCTATAATGTTCTGAATTTCTTCAGGTTGTTTTGTTGTGTCCTAAATTTATGCACCCGTCTCTTGAATTTGCTCAGTCATTTCCTGAATTTCTTCAGGTTGTTTTGTCCGTTTACTTCTCCTCTTCCTCTCAATGGGGGTTTTAGGAACAACCATTTCTTTTTTTCTCTTTCTCATTAGTGCCTCTGTTTGTGAGGTATGAGTCTCTATAATTTGGAAGGGGTCTACTTCAACGTCGGGTTGAGTGGGTGGAACTTATATCTGGGTAGTGGTCTCCCCTTCCCGTATCTCTTCAATTTCTTGTGGTGGGTCGTCATGGTATGATTCGGGTTGTTCTAGTTGTAGAGGTCTATTGGCCTCAATAAGATCACCCCAGGTTAATTGAGTTTGACTCATAGCCTTATTTACTATTAGTTTAACTAATCCATCATGGTTGATGATAGTAATAAGGTCTTTGGATTTCTGCATTCTTAAAGCAACCTCGTGTAACATGGCATTTAGGAAAAATGGTAGATTGATTACTAACTTTTGCCTGAGTGCCGCTAGCAGTTTGAGGTGGCATGGTAGGATTACATCATATCGTCCATCATAGGTGATGTACCTCTGAATTACTCCTGCCAGTTCTTTCCATGGTTCACTGATGGTGCTGGGGTTAAGTCCCTTTCCCTTTTTATCTAATTCCTCGCCAGGGTCTACGAAGGATTATACAGCTTCTTTGAGCATTGTATATCTTCTTGTCCATTGAATACCTCAGTTAGGGAGACCTGTAACCTTTGCTATGATTTCTAGAGTAACTAGAATTCGTATATCTCGAACCATGGATATTTCTCCCTGCAAATTATGAAAGAATTCAAGTGTGATGTTCATATCATATCCTTGCAACAAGTTGAAGTACTCCATCCAAACTAGATGGTGTAGAATTTATCTAGCATGCTCAGTTACCTAGAGTAATGTTGGTTCCCTACGAAAACTTTGGCCACCCATAATTCTATGAGAAAATGAGAACAACTATCATTCCTGCTTGTAGATTTGGTTAGACCAACTTGGAGGAAATATTACCAAATATAGAAAAATATCATAAAACAACGAGTGTAAAAAATGTGGGTTTTCCATTATTACAATCATTATAATATTATCAAAAAATGTGTTGATCATCCACTCCCCTCATTAATGTAGAGGTCATCCTCGACCGTCAGCGTAGGCGAAAGTAATGAATGCATGTATTGTCGGTGAGATGTAATAATGACATTGCCGCCACCAGTGGGGACCAATCATGTATAATTTTCAAAAATCATTTTTTAACAGTAATCATAAACGATAGTCCTCTTTCATGGGAAATTCGATTTTTTTGTACCTATGCCCAAAATGATTTAAGGAAAAATAAACCAAATAAGTTAAGTCTGTTCATTTAAAAAAATATTCCACATATCATATTGTTGTTACCTTTCCCAAGTTATTGAATATAACCGAAATGATAGCCTTGTTATTTAGTAAAGGAAATCTAGAGACACAGAGAAACTTGGTGTTTGTAAGGTAAAATTCCATACCACAGGCAGAGCCACTGCTGCCAACAAGCATCCATAGCCTCGACAAGGTTGCCTTTTAACCCATAGATGAGCTTGTATCCTTAATAAATATATGAATCATCTTTTCATGACAAGAACACTATCCTAGTTTGGTAGCCAGATGATGATAATGCCACTCACTATATTGTAACTTAAGTGAATAAGCCATCTCGTGATGAGACCCCTTGTCCTTTGACAAACAAATTGTCAAAGACCATTGCCCTAGTGTGGTAGCCATAGTGGGAATGTCACTTACGTTATTATCATATGATCATGGTAGGTTGGTGATCCATATGGATATCAGTGGCCACCCACCTTTTCCAACTGGCTCAAAACAGTTTTATGACCATTTTGGCAATTTACTATTTTTTGCAATTTTAACTTCTGGGGCCATTTTGAGGGCCTAAATGAAGGTTTTTTGGGATCAATCTTCTCAATGGTAGAAAAAGCCACTATTGAGACACCAAAATGAATCTCCTTGATGATACCTTTCCAACGGGCTATCACACGCCTAAAACAGAGATCATATGCAAAAGTTACAACCCCGAGAAGTTGATGTACTAACTTACCCAAACGGGGCCCACATGACTTTTGGTGCTTCATCTCCCAGGGTTAGGTTTTTGGATGTCTAGTGTTTTGGAATTATTTTTTATTTTAAAAATTCCTTCAGAGCCTCATTGTAATATTCTTCTTACGAATGCATGTAGCTGTCACATCTCTTCTCATAGATAAGCTGCCACCATTCTAGCAAGCTTGTTTCCGCTGCATTTTACAGTTTCAACTTATTTCATTATTGAATAGAAAACTAGTTTTACTGTATCTCTGTTATTTTGTGTTAAGAACCTATTAATAATCTATATTTCACTCTGCTCATAAAATCGATATCAGTGGTATCAGAGCATTCTTCTCGTCATCTTAATGCATGTCCCCAACGAGGTCGGAGTACAAAGAGTTGGGTCTCAAGCTCGTTTCTCTTGAGGACAGAAGCTCTCGCACGCCCAAGCGACCTCTCATGGAAGGATAAAAGAAATATGATGGGACAAGATATCCTTTCAAATTGTTGATTGAGGAATCCCTCATGCAACAGAGGAACGAGATGATGGATAGTTTCACGCAAATCCTTCGATGGCTACCAACAGGCGACGCATATTCTTTGAACGGAGGTGCTACCCCCTTCAAGGTACAAATAAACTTTGATATTCCTATATTTGAAGGTTAGATAGATGAAAATGTTGTAGACAAGTGGTTGAATCTACTAGAAGGGTATTTTTCTGTCCATAACTTTTCGAATAGAGAAAAGATTACTTTTTCACTCCTCAAATCCATTCCCCATGTCAAAGATTGGTGGGAAAATTTCTGTGAGAAAAAGTAAACAGAGGAAACCTCATTATTTTTAGTCACGACAGCCTGGGAATCCTTCAAGGATGCTATTAAGGAAAATACTACCCTGTCGAAAGTTATGATGATCTGTATAACAAATGGACCACACTGGGGAAAGAAAGAGACCAAGAAGTGCCAGATTTCACAAATATCTTCCATACCTTACGCACCAAGATGGGTATGAAATATTCAGAGCGAAATATGGTTCTCAAGTATCACGGTGCTCTGCATAGATACATCCAGACTAAAATGGAATTTATGGACATCTCATCCTTGGGCGCAACCTACTAATATGCTGTCAAAATTGAGCAGAAGCTCAAACAAAAGACACGACAATTTGGGCTTGGGAACCCCTCACAACAAATGTCGGGCTAGTGCGGCCCCAACCTACAGAACAAAGGAAAGAGAAAATATGGACAGTATCAAGACAACCAAGCCAAGCCACAAGCAAAGAAGGACACCAAAAAGAGAAAGAAAGATACTGGGAAGTGGTGCGACTTCCATAAGAGCCCTTGGCATAACACTGCTCACTGTCGCTCAAAACAATCATTGGTGCCCAAAGTGAAATCCTCTGAATCAGATGCGGATTCTGAATCTGAGATAGAACTAGAAAGGAGAATATGGATGATTGACACGGAACCCAGTGCCACCATTGCTACCACCAAGCTCCAGCATGGTGAACCAGATGAGCCAGAAGGAGAGTGCATCTTCCATTCACAAATGTGGGTAAAAGGCACCCTGCTGCACTTCATAGTTGATAGCAGTAGCCAGAAGAACCTCATCTCAGTAGAGGTCATCAAGTGCCTAGCCATGCCAACAAAACCACACCCACAACCCTACACCATTGGATGGCTCCGCCAAGGAAGAGATCTTCGCATAAGCCAATAGTGCCGATTGTCGTACGAAATCAAGCACTTCAAAGACAAGGTATTATGTGATGTTTCTCCTATCGAAGTTTGTGATGTTCTTTTGGGCCAACCTTATTTATGGAAACATCATGTTGTATATGAGTCTAGTCCTCGTAGTGTTATTATTACTTTGAATAGGAAATTGTACATGATACCCAAGGCAGTCCCACCTAGTGCTATTTCCTTGATCTTTGCTAAGAAATGTAGGAAGTTCATCTCTCAGATGGGGAAGTTTGTCTTCTTCGTGATTCACTTTTAGAATAAGATAAATATCATAGCCACATCTAGGGTCTCTGCAGATGACCTCTCCACATAGAAGAAGCAAGTAGATAAGGTCATGGAAGAATACTCGAATATCTTCTCCTCACCTACAGGGGTACCTCTGCACTGCTAGGTCAAGCACCCCATCGATCTAACCCCTGGTGCACTGTTTCCCAATGGGCCAGTCTATTGCCACTCTTTGTTAGAGAATGAGGAGATCAAGCGATAGATCTAAGAACTTCTCCACAAGGGGCACATCCATCCCATCTCATCACCTTACGGGATCCCAATCGTGCTGGTACAGAAGAAAGATGGAACCTGGTGACTCTATATTGATTACTGGGCTCTGAATAAAATCATATTCAGAAACTGATACCCGATTCCCTGAATCGACGACCTCCTTGATCAACTCACGGGGGCCAAATACTTCAGTAAGATTGATATGAAGTCCAGCTACCACCAGGTCCTGATAGA
>CBVK0100189336.1:0-13974 GCA_900067695.1 Picea abies | reverse complement strand
TCAAATTCTTGAACGACTGCCATCCAATTTCCCCTCCTTTCTCCCATCTCTTGTTGAGTGAATAAAGATCGGACCGCTGGATGTGGTACTATGACCTTAGTGTGATTCTTCAGGATATAGGCTCTGAAATGTTTGATTGCTTTATATACTGCGTAAGCCTGTTTGTCTATAGCAGGGTAGTTTAGTTCATCTCCTTGGAGGTCGGTGCTCATAAAGGATATTGGTGCTTCATTGTTCTCATCATCCTTTTGGGTAAGTACTGGAGCCAGGGATTGGTTAGACACAAAGTTATAAAGGAAAATATCCTTACTAAAGTCAGGGCTTCACAACACTCGTGCTTGGGATATTGCAGTATTGATGTTATTAAAAGCTCCTCTCCTTTATTCATCCTATTTAAACTCTGCATCCTTGCGAATCATTTTTCGTAAAGGTTTAACAGTTTCAGTGAAGTCAACAATAAATTTTCTCACAAAGTTATTTTTCCTGAAAAAAGATTGCATGGCATTTTTATTGTGGGGCAAGGGGAGTTGAGCTATTGCTTTTATCTGCTCGGGGTCGATGTTGATTCCTTCCTGAGATATGATATGACCAAATAATTTTCCTTCCTCTACACCAAAGATGGTCTTCTTAGGGTTCAAAGATATTCCATACCTCCTACACCTTTCAAAGATCTGAGTCAAATGCTGAATGTGGTCTTCCTTATTTTTTGAGTATACTGTAACATCATCTAAATAGACTATAACACATTTGTTAATCAATCCTTGTAAAGCTGCATCCATTGCCCTCTGAAAAGTTTCCCCTGCGCTGATCAACCCAAAAGGCATGCATTTATAAGCAAAGGTCCCCCACTTGGTTCGGAAGGTAGTTTTTAATCGATCATCTTCTGAAACCAGGACCTCGTTATATCCCAAAAAACCGTTTAGGAGAGAAAAAATTTCAGAGCCAGATATTGTCTGTAAGAGTTGTTCCATGGGTGGTACTAGGTAGTTATCCTTTTCTGATGCCATGTTAAGGTTTCTAAAATCCACACACAAACGAATTTCCCCAAAATTCTTTTTAACATGCACCAGATTGGCTACCCATGCATAATGTCTTACCTAAAAGATAATATTAGCATCTAAAAACTTCTTCAACTCTTGATACATTAAGGGTTCCAGAGATGGGTGGTACTTCCTAAGCTTCTGTTGGAAGGGTTTTATTTCAGATTTTACTGGGATCATATGTTGGATAATGCGAGTATCATACGTTTTCAATTCTTGGTAGGACCAAGCAAAGTCATCTTGATATTCTTTAAATAGTTTAAGACAAGCCTTCCTGTCTTCTTTGGATACTGCTTTACCTAGGTTTACATTCTTGGTATTCTCAAGGGTACCTAGGTTTATAGTTTCATATATAGGGCATGAGCTCCCTGTTTTTTCATTCCTAGGTTTATAGTTTCATATATAGGGCATGAGCTCCCTGTTTTTTCATTCTTAGGCCCTCTAAATCTTTCCCTTAGGTCGAAAAGGTTCTCCAGATTGGCCACTCCTTTTGGTATTGTGTGAAACTTTGGTTTGTTATCAGAGTGATCTGTGCCCCTCTTCTATTCATGGAGATTCGATTCTGTGAGTAGTTCTTGGAATATTTCATCATCAATGGCCAAATCCTTAAAATTCTCCTGGATAGTTAGGAAATCTACAATTTGTTCATCCCCTTCAAAGACTTTCCAGTTATAAATGTTGTTAGGCACCGATGGTTTGTAGAGTAGTTCTACTACAAACCTTGAGGCTTCATAGTCTTCTAAAGGAGGTAATCTTGAGGCTGCGGTAGCTAAAGAATCGACAAGAGTATTTTTTGTCCTGGGAACAATGGTAATGTTGAAGGCCTCAAAATTGTCTATTAGCATGTGTACCTATTGTTGGTAGTTTCTCAAGTGAGGTGAATTGCAATGAATGGTATTCTTTACTTGTCTAACGATAATTTATGAGTCTCCAAAAACTTTCAATTCTTTGACGTTTAAGTCTATGGCCTTCTTTAGTCCTTGGACTAGAGATTCATATTCAACAGTGTTGTTAGTGCATTCAGATTCTAATTTGTAGGATAAGAAGTTTAGTTTCCCTTTTGGGTCAATGAGGATACATCCTGCTCTCGACCCCTCTTGCGATTTAGAACCATCAAAATAGAACGTCCAAATTTGTGGGGGGGAATTACTAACTTCTTCATGCCTAGCCATTTTCTCACTTTCATCTTCCTTGTCTGCTACTCCCGATGGAGAACCTTGGCAGAAGATGCTTTCTTATGTGGCTGCCATTAGGTTTACTTGAAAGGTCATTTCAGAGTTTTTAGTGAGAGGTCTGTCAGACAAGAGAGGGGCAAAATTTCCGAAATCAGAACTGTAGGAGTAATTTCCTAACAGAGGGAAATCTACCAACGAGGGTTCGTTTGGAGTCTCTAAGTCAGTGACAATATGTTTGAGATATCTTTCTCTATCAATCCTAATCATGTTTGTATGTCCCTTGTATGTCAATACTAAAGTATCCATTTAATTTCTCGGACCAATCTCGGCTAAGTAATAGTCCATAGGCCTCCAAGATGTCTACTACGATTATGTCAATTACTTGAACAAATTTTGGGTGTGTAGCCATCCTGATCATGACATCTTTAAGTTCCCCAATAACCTTCACCTGAGTCCTATCTAGTTGTATAACGTGTTTATCAATTTTGAGCGGGGTTGTGTTCAATTTCTTGCAGATTGACAATGGCATGACATTGGAAGATGCCCTTGAATTGACTAGGCAATTATGTAGGTTTTTGTTAAAGACTTCAAACGTTAAAAGGAAAGGAGGAACAAAAAGCTTTACTCTTTTGTCTAAATATCAAGCATTCACACTTGGTTTATTTGTTAAATCTATGGGAGATGGGACCTTACCTAGGTCAGTGCTTGTTATAGGGACTTCTATTGATTTTAAGGCCTGCAACAAAAAATCCTTTTGTTGATGGATCCTACACATGCCCATGACAGACACATTAGCCTTCATCTTCTTCAAGTCTTAAACCACATTATAGTCTAGCTTATGAGCTTCCTATGTGTGTATGTTTGTGGGATTTTTTTGAGAAGAAAATAGGGGTTTTGGGTGATCGACCGCTTGATTCCCTCGAGATAATTGAGTAGTGGTGGGATTGTTTTGGACAGGTTGACTTCTACCTCTCATTTGTACAACTAGAACTTCAACGGGAGGTTCTTGCACTTCAGTGGTGTCATTGAAAGGCATTAGGTGGTTGGAATCCCATAACAACATGGTTGTCTCTTTCGGTGGCTCTTGACTTTCCTGATCGATGGCGTTTATTGCCAAGCCACTAGGTTGTTTAGTTATGGAGCATTCATCTAGGAATCACTTAGACATTAAATTTATAACATGCAACCATTGGGGGCAGTCCCTTTCTGAATGATTCTCTTGGTGGTACGTGCATAAAGAGTTAGATGCTACATTCCCTATGTCGATGTTTAGGTTAGCTGGGGGAGGTTCTATAGCTTTGAAAGGTGGATTTCTTTTAAAAAATGGTTTATAAGGTCTTTGATTTTGGTTTTGGCATAGACCCCCTTCCCTCCAAAGGGATGCTCGACCTCCCGATCTAGAATTGTTCAAGTCACTGAATCGAATGGATCGTTGGGTTCTTAATGGGAACCAATTTAACTTGACACATGCCCTTCTTCGTTCTCAACGCAGGTTGTGTGGCACCCATGAACCCTCTCCTCAACGCTCTTCAACTCTTAACGCCAATGGACGCTAGCTCTATATGCTAGGCTCCTCCCTTCTTGATGTGACCATGAACTACGACGTGGGCTAGCTCCCTTCGCGACTCCGTGCTTCATAACTTTCTTGAGCTGCTTACTCCCTTTTTCCCAATGCCTGAATCAGTGAATTCTTCGGGACCAAATCTACGGTCCACGTTCTTCTCGCACTCGATGACTGAGATCAAATTGTGAGTTCAAACTTCCCGAGTCCTCTCTTTTCTCAACTCTATACTTCCCGATTTTTGAATCGGCGAAGTGTTGATTTCTCACCACGTATCCTGTCTCAACAGACGACCAGGATTGCTTTGGCTCCTAGCTCTTCGGGTATTTTCTCCTTGAATTTTCTCCGAAGGGTTCTTTCTTCGAAATACGCGGATCTCCGCCACGAGTCTTCCTGGATAAAACGGTCTAGAATTACTCCACACTTCACCCTTCGTGAAGTTTGAATTTCTTTCCTTGCAACTCTTCCGAAGTACGAATCCTCGAACTCTTAAATGTTCTTCCACCTGTCTACCTGAACGATGGATGATTTTTTTCTCTCTTCGGGACTTTGGCAAGTCCTTGAATCCTTTGCACACTTAGCGCACTTTTCCCTTTCGAGACTTAGACTATTCTCAAACTTCTTCTGCACTCCTTACAGAGTTCTACGCAGGCTCTTCTGTGACTTTGCTCGGCTTGAAAACCTTCAAGGTTCCCCGTTCCTCTATGTCCTTCAGTGAATGTTCTCTTTCCCTCCTGACAACTTACGATCTTCCTCCTAAGCTTGTAGGATGGACTTACAGTCTCCTCGACGTACTCCTTACGCTTGGATAAGCTTTTCGACGGCTTCTCCCTTAGCCTATCTGAGCATCTTAAGGCATCTCCTTTCTGCCTTATGGAAAGGTTTAAGGAATCTCCTTTCCTTTGTCGATGCACTTCTTGCAAAGCCTTCCTTCACCAGAATGTTCAACAATTCTGGGATTCTTCTACACCTTCAACCATGTAGTTCCTAGGTATGCCCATGCAAGCTCGATGCCCTCCTGGAAGAGTATTCCGGAGCGTTTAGTAACTCTGCGTCGTGTCTCTCTCCACAAAGTCTTTATTTTCAAGGGATGTAACCACCTTGAAATTTCTCCCTGAGTTTGTAAATTGATTTGGCGTGCTCTCCTGGCAGCTTCTCTTCTGACTCCACTGAGTTCAGACACACACTCCTTGCGTCAGCTCACAGAATTTCCTCACTCTGTTGCACACTCCTTGCACTTAGCCTAGAGAATTAGACTTAATCCCACACACTCAAATATAGGAAACTGTATCTCTATCCATGCAGACGATTTCTAACATTCATCTACAATTCATATGCATACAAATGACATTTGACACAAAATATCCATTACACATAAATTGATAATAGGATAAATTGTCATTTTCTATTAATGGCAGAATATCAAATTACAAATGTTTGAGTGCAGACTGCAATTGAGTCTCGACCCTCTGTATTTCTCTCCCTATATTCTATGCATCCGTGTCTCCTTGGTCTCCAACTACCTCTACTTGGCAACAATACAAATATTTTCATAAGAGGGGCTCGACGAGCTTCCCTCCAAGATAAGTTAGTGGTGTCAAATCACCATTCAAAAATCCTGTCTAATGGGCAAATTACAATGATGGAAATCTGCTCCAAATCGGATGCAGATCCCTCGTACTGTCAACCACTTAATGGTGACCTTATCTCCAGCTTGTGTGAAGGCACAACTTGGCTCTTCCAGTTGGTCATCCTTAAATGCCTGGATCATGCTTTTGATTCTCAGGGAAAAAACGAGAGGGCGACACCTCTCCCTTGCTTGAATGCGCACCACTTGTGTTAATCGGCTGGCGCGTTATGAGGTGGAGTGATGTTACTGTATCATACTCCATGGCTATGAAAAATCACGAGCTCCTGCTCATGAGCTTCCCAACTCGGCTGGAATCCTCTTGGATCCCAAAATTTTTCTTGGAGCTTTCTTTCTGCTCCTCTGCCTTGCTGTTGTTGCTCCTGCATCTTTTCTGTGGCTTGTGTAGGTTCCTTTATGTCTAGCTTCTCCTTGCTGACTGCTTCTTCTACTGACCCCAACATTAGCTTCCTTATCTCCTCAATCACCTCATCCAGTTGCCCATTGGTTGTTTCTTATTTTGCAGTCTAGCTTGCTGCACCTCCTCCTTGTTAATGGGTAAATCACATCGATCTCCCAAGTTCTCTCCTTTGTCTCTTATGGCCTTAGCTTGCCACTCTCCTGCAACTTCCACTCCTACATGCTTCTCATTAATAGGCTTCTACTTAGCTTCTTCTTGTGTTGGTTCAACTCCAACATCCCCCTGCTACTCCTCATGCTGGTACTCGACTTCCTCTTCGGCTGCATGCTTCAGCGTTGCAGTCATCTCCTGTTCAGTTCCTCGGTTGAAATTTCTGAGAAATTCTGTTGAATGCTCTTCTCCTACGATCTGTATGATTGTCCCCTGGCATTCGTTTTCTGGTTCCTGGTCATTCAACCAATCCTACAACATATCTAACTCTTTCTCCCATGGAGTGAGCATCTTAATTGTATGCTCTTCTTCTTCTACTAGGGCATACATCAATATCTGCTCCTCCTCCTCCTCTTCTACGAAAATATTTGTTTGTTGTCCCTCTGTCGCACCTGCAACATCTGTACTAGTCTCTCCTCATCCTCTTGGTAGGAATATCTCGACTCCTCCAATGATCAGAACACTCCTTTGATCCTTCTCCTCGATGGTGGAAGTTTTTAACTTCTCATCATCTTCATTCACACCGTCCATAATTCCGCATGAAATTTCTCCTTAGTGAGGTCTTCTTTCTGCCTCCTCTTCATCTGTCAACACCCCCTAATGCAAACTCTCAGTTGAACTCACCTCTTTTCCCTTGCCAAATGGAAATTTAGGATGTCTCCTCTGCCCTCTTGACAGTTTACGAGATCCACTGATCCCTTCTCATTGCTCACCTGACAACCTACGAGAGCCCTGCCAGATCTCTTTCCCTCATCACTGAGGTCTTCAACATATCTCAACCGCCTTTTTAACACCTATTGCTGCATTCTGGCCAACAACATTCGAACATGCCATTTATTTGTTCTCTTCAAAGGCCACTTGTACCTCTAGCGCACCTTTGCCTCCTGTTGCATATTGAATGCTAGCCTCTCCATCTCTGTCCTTTATATTGCTGAGCTCTTTCTCCACTTTAGCTTTGCTTTTCTGTTGGTTGTCTTTTCCTCGACCATGTCTATGACCTTCAGTGGCCATCTTCACATATAGTCCACCTGGTTGTTTATCATATACTGCACACCTTGCAACAATTTCAACAGAGTATCGCATTCTGTCTCCCTTGCCTACATATATCAATTATGCATTAGCTATGATACCACTCATGGCGCAAACCCCCTTCCCTCCAAAGGGCTGCTCGACCTCCCGGTCTAGGATCGTTCAAGTCACTGAATTGAATGGTTCATCAGGTTCTTAATGGGAGCCAATTTAACTTCACATAGGCCCTTCTTCCTTCTTGGCGTAGGTTGTGTGGCATCTGCGGACCCTCTCCTTAGCACTCTTCAACTCTTAACGCTAATAGACGCTAGCTCTCTATGCTAGGCTCCTCCCTTCTTGATGTGACCATGGAATACGACATGGGCTAGCTCCCTTCGCAACTCCGTGCTTCAGAAATTTCGCGAGCTTCTTACTCCCTTTTTCCAGATTCCCGAATCGATGAATTCTTCGGGACCAAATCTACGATCCACATTCTTCTCGCACTCGACGACTGAGATCAAATCGCAAGTTCGGCCTTCATGAATCCTCTCTTCTTTCAACTCTATACTTCCCAATTTCTGAATCAACGAAGTGTTGATTTCTCTCCACGTATCTTGTCTCAACGGACGACTAGGATTGCTTCGGCTCCTAGCTCTTGCGGTATTTTCTCCTTGACTTTTCTTCGAAGGGTTCTTCCTTTAAAACACACGGATCTCTACCATGCGTCTTCCTAGATCTAACAATCCAAAATTACTCCACACTTCGCCCTTCGTGAAGTTTGAATTGTTCTCCTTGCAACTCTCCCAAAGTTCGAATCCTCAAACTATCGGATCTTGTTCCACCTGTCTACTTGAATGATGGATGATATTTTTCTATCTTTGGGAGTTAGGCAAGTCCTCGACTCCTTTTCACACTTAGCGCACTTTCCCCTTTCAAGACTTAGACTATTCTTGAACTTCTTCTGCACTCCTTACAGAGTTCTGCGCAGGCTCTTCTGCAACTTTGCTCATCTTGAAAACCTTCAAGGTTCCCCGCTCCTCTACTTCCTTCAGTGAACGTTCTCTTGCCCTCCTGGAAACTTACGCTCTTCCTCCTGAGCTTGTAGGATGGACTTATAGTATCCTAGGTGCACTCCTTATGCTCAACTAATCTTTTCGACGGCTTCTCCCTTAGCCTATCTGAGAATCTTAAGGCATCTCCTTTCCTTTGTCGATGCACTCTTGCAAATCCTTCCTGTATCTCTATCCATGCAGATGATTTCTAACATTCATCTACAATTCACATGCATACAAATGACATTCGACACAAAATATCCAATACACAAAAATTGATAATAGGATAAACTATCATTTTCTATTAATGGCAGAATATCAAATCACAAATGTTTAAGTCCGGACTACAACTGAGTTTCGACCCTCTGTATTTCTCTCCCTATCTCCTATGCATCTGTGTCTTCTTGGCCTCCAACTACCTCTACTTGGCAACAATACAAACATTTACACAAGAGGGGCTCGACGAGCTTCCCTCCAAGCTAAGTTAGGGGTGTCAAATCACCATTCAAAATGCTTGTCTAATGGGAAAATTACAATGATGGAAATCTGCTCCAAATCAGATGCAGATCCCTCCTACCTTCAACCACTTAATGGTGACCTTATCTCCAGCTTGTGTGAAGGCACAACTTGGCTCTTCCAACTTGTCACCATTAAATGCCTAGATCACGCTTTTGATTCTCGAGGCAAAAATGAGAGGGCGACCCCTCTCCCTTCCTTGAATGCGCACCACACGTGTCAATCGACTCACGCGTGCTGAGGTGGAACGATGCTCCTGCATCATATTTCCTTCCCCAATACTCATTTTCATATCTATGATCTCATTGGAGAGTTTTTTTATCATCCTCTGCAGATTTTCTAGATCTCCTCCTTCTTTATCAGAACCTGGTTCTGTTGGTTTTCCCGGGGTCTCGTTAACAAAAGTCCTCTCTTAGGTAGAGGTTGGGTTTCCTTCTTAATTAGTGAGATATGACCTTCTTTGCATCCTTTCATTTGAAATTCAATGGTTTTAGCTTCTTCAAAATTTTCAGCTATGGTATGTTTGGCAGCCCTTTTTACGAACATGGAAATTGAAGTTGGGAGAGCATTAACATTTACTTCAATTTGCAACTCCTGGGTAGGTTTAGATTCGGGTTGAAATTTGTTCAAGATAGTGGTAAATCTTTGGTTGAAATCTTTAACCTTTTCTTTTGGACTCATAGTGGCGGATAAATGTTCAGCCATTAAAGCTCCTATGGCAGTTTCTTCCAAAAATTTGTCTAAGAAATCCTTTTGAATCTTTGTCCAGCTAGTTATGGAACCAACTGGCATGTTGAAATACCAAGTTGAGGATGAATTTTCAAAGGTGTAAGGAAAAATTCTACACACTACATCTTCATGTTGCACATTCATGAACTTTATAGCTAATATGAACTTCTTGATATGGTCCTCACGCAATCCAGAGGTCTCGGGGTCAAATTTAGGATGTGATTTCTCCGGATGTCGGGGTAGGTTATGTACCCATCCCGAGATTTCCAGGGCATCTCTGGCCAACCATGGTTGATTATCTTGAGGTTGATTTCCCCTTTCTTCTTTGTTGTCATTATTATCCCCCATGTCTTCTGATTCGGAAGCTGAGTGATCTAAGTTAGACCCTTCCGCGTCATATTAAAAATCGTCAGGTTTAGAGTAGTTACCAACTTGTGTTTTGGGTATCAGATTAAGGGGTTATTCAATCTCAGTAAGGGAAAAATCTATCAGGTCTTCTACTGTGTGAAGAAAACCTGGTCATGGGTGTCAACAACTGGTCTGCTTACTTGTTTTCTACGAGGAAGTAAAGGATCTAAAGGTAACACTCCAATTTGTCGGGTGTAAGCTCTTGTGATTCGTCTGAACTTATTCAACTCCTCGTGGGGAAGAGCATATGGTATCTCAGGGTACATGTGTTCTTCTTCCTCATATTGATATGAGTTACTTGTCTCAAGAGTACTCTCTGTATGTGGGTTGTATTGAGAATGACTAGCCATGCATGTTGGTTGTTTTGAATCTATAGGATATGTAGAATATATTATCAGAAATATTATTAGCAATTCATTCATCAGGCCCTCCTTTAAGCGCCAATTTTGTTGAGGAGTCTGAGATCCCTTAAACTCAACAACAAGAACCAAACCTACCTAAGAGGCCCAATTAGACTCGTAAGAGTTTGATGAGTGGTAAGATTCTCCAGATTCGTGATCTGGCTGGGTTTATCGATGGGATTTAATTGTGATTGACATATATTTATTTTCTATTAATCCTTTTCCTCATGCTAGGCAATTCTCTTTTTGGTTCTTTTTCTAACGTTATGACAAAAAGGAAGATAAAACTCTAGACTAGATGACAGAGAGAAGCTAACTATGTGTTTTGGGGGAAGGGTGGGTTTAGGATAACCTTTATACCCTAGCATGCAAACGAAGAATATCTAAATAACTTCAAACTAGCATTGATACCATTTTAATTAGTGGACATTCAACATCGTTTGAGATAACAATTACATAAAATAAGCATACATGTGACAAGAAGTTAGTGCAAGAAAAGTAATTTCCAATACTCTATTATCAATCACAAGTTAACACAATCGATTTCTAGTCACCAATTAGAATTAAAGAACTGTTACATCATCATAAGATAACTTTAAATATAGGTACAACAACTCTTACTCAACGAATCAACAAATATCGAATCTGAAGACAGAGGTAATCCTCCTCAGTCTAAACACATTCACGCCTTAGATGATAGAAGTGTCGTTGGTTCTAAACAAAACTTCTTAATTAAAAATAAACTTGCACATAAATAGTTATATTATAAAATTTCAGAAAAGTCTTTCTCTCCAAAACCATCGACCCTTGGTGCAAGGTCGATGCCTTTATTTATAACAAAAATTAACTAGTCTAAAAATAGCTACTACAGTGGTATTAAACTGGGAAAATGCCACGTGGTGGATTTCATCTATTTGTTCTCTTTTGCTTCTCTGATGGTTCTACTGGAGTGGATTTTTCTTCTCGTACTGTGACTACTTGACAAAGAGATCTTCACATGCGTTTGCATATGGAAATCTGTGCTGATCCATCTGAGCAAAGAAGACCTCTTTTATCTCTACTGCTTGTTCCTTGTACTTGATTAAATTGTCACTTAAGCGTTGTAGGAATGCGAGAGCTTTGATCGGGTGTTCCATGAACATCTTTACTTGATTTGAGGTCATGCTTGAAATCTGCGAAATCTTTGTTTCCCATGCTGAGTCTTGCTCTCTGTGTTGTTTGACTATGTCATGCAAATTGACGAAATCTTCCAGTGGACAAAACTCTGGTAGGTCAATGCTCTTCATCTCCCAGTTGACTTTCTCCCAACTTTTCTCACATTCTCTCCATCTTTCCTATATCTTTCGCTGAGGTTCTTGGACCATACTTACCCAGTATTCAGTTGCTTTCATGATTCATGAGATGTTGTTATGCATCAACATTCGGATGCCATGCTCCTCTTTGTCTTGACCTTTCTGCACTTAGCTTATGTAGTCGATCTGCTACAAGGCCCGATGTGCCTTCTCATACCATCTATGTATGTCTTTATAGGTTTCCATCCCCATGAGGGTGTCTTCTTGAAAATCGGCTATGCAAGAGGTGAAGAGATTCCTTTCACTTGTGAATTGCGCATACGTTTCTCGGAACTCACTCTTCAGGAGTACTACCACCTTTGTTGAATTTTGGTAATACTCTACTTGATGGCGCAGATGGTCCAAATCTTTCTTCATGGTGATTACCTCCCTTTCATCCCTTCTTGCCCTGTCCAAAGTAGCATCGGTTATAGCCATACCTGCTGCAATTAGCTCAATTATCTTGGCATTTTCTGTGTTGAGCAACGTCTCCTCTATGGTGAAGAGAAGTGTGCTATCGAGCGTGAGCCTCCTTTTCTTGGTCGTTCTTCTCTTCACAAGTTTCCTTTTTCTATCATAAGCAATCACATGTATATCGACGATTTCGTCTACTGGTTCAAGAATTTGTTGATCTCCCCAGGTCAGAGTTTTGCCTAGGCTTCTTGCCATGTAGAAATGTTCTATGACCGGTTCTTGTAATTCCTTAGTAGGGAAGGTCTCTGTATGCTCTGGTGACTTAGCCTCCTACTGGTCCTCATCGGCTGGTGGAGTCTTTGTCCTAACTGGAGAGATAGACAAAGGATCATCCTTAGTTGGGGGGTCAGCTGTTGAATTGTTGATTTCTGGTTGTTGTGTTTCCTTTTCCTGTTCACCAGTACCCAAGTCATTCTTGGGGTTATTATTCTGAATCCGTTTCCCCACTTGGTCGTGAAATTCAGTGTCTAGAGTGCTTCCACCCTCATGGTCACCATCCAGGGGATCTGGGATCACAACGTCGGAAGTTCGAGCAAGTGTTTCCCCTGGCTTTTCTTCTTCTGTGATTGGTACTGGTGTCATGTGTGGCACCTCTAAACTTTCTGTTGATTAATTGGGTTAGTTTCCATTGACGTCAACCCTTGAAGAAAGTTTGATTATGAATTTCGGTAGCACAAAGGTTTGGGTAATGGACCCAAGTTTATTTGATGGATAATGGTATGAGTTTTGATATATTTGCAGTTAAGACTATTCTAGATGGATAATACATGCCATGCCATTTCCGGTGGTATGAAAAACATCACATAACTCCTCACGGTTAGAGAGTTATGGCCATGTGAAGTTGGAGAACCCTCATGAGTCATCTAGAAGCCCCCAAAAGTCCAAGTGTTTGAAAATGAAATTATTTAAATATAAAGTTAATGGAGAACTCCCTAAAATAAAGAAAGTGGGATGCTACATGAAAGTATAAATAAGAGGCAAGGCTCTCTCATTTAATCATACTTGAATATCATTGAATATTTTTTTTTGTGAAAGGTTATTTGGGAAGGTATTATTGATAGAGAAAAATTGCAGCAAAAAAAGTGTGGCAAGAAAAGTGCGACAGGAAAACTGCGGCGGAAAAAGTGCAGTAGAAAAATCGCGGCAGAAAAAATGCGGAATAAAAAGTATGACAGAAAAATCGCGGTAGAAAAAGTGCGGCAGAAATATCATGGAAACAACATGATTGAGGTCTATTTATGAGAGATATGGCACATCTTGTTTGAGGTTTGTTTTGTGAGATAGGGTTTGGCTCTTGAGATGTTATTGGATGTTCAATATTGCTACATATATTAGATTTGTTGAGGGATACAATTGGTATTTTGTTGTTGGTATTTGACATATGGGTATTGGTCTTTTGGTTGTGCTGTGTTGAAGAAGTTGTTGGTTTAGCTTGAGGCTACATAATAGTGAGGTTGTGGCACATGGTTTGATGTAAGGGTTTATGGTATTTGGTTATGGATAGTGTGATGTATTGCTAGAGAACTTTTGATGGTTATATTGGTATATGTACTTGGTGTATGGTTGAGGTACATGGTTGAGACAAGTAGTTGATGAGTTGGCACATACATGAGGTGTATACTTGATGAGGTTGGTACATCTTGATGAGTCATAGTTGATGTGTATGTGATGCATGATTGGTACATATTTGGTGCATGGTTGATGCACTCGTTGATGGTACAGGTTGAGGTATAGGTTGGTGCATGGTTGATGCATTTGTTTATGGTATAGGTTGATTACATGTTGTTTAGACAGGTTATTTGTATAGGTTTGGGGCATGGTTGATGCATTTGTTTATAGTATAAGTTGAGGTACAGGTTTACATTAGTATATCTCACAATGATAGTGTGATAGTGGTGTTGAGCTCCAATCTACCCAAGTAAATTAGAGTGCATTTATTATCAATCCGGTGTTTGTAAGACTTAGAGGCATGTCCAAAGTATATGGATTTTAGAGATAGTTTTTATCTTTTATGGAGATAA
>CBVK0100189335.1:0-13974 GCA_900067695.1 Picea abies | reverse complement strand
ACACGACGCTCTTCCGATCTTGTCATAAATCTCCAAACACACGGTCTACACATTGCACACGACTGTTTCTGATTCTACCGTGCACGGGTCTCATTTTTTTCAAAATTGAAAGGCTTGAGTTTCCCACTTCGACTCGATAGTTTAGATTTTATTTTATCACTTTGTAAAAGACAGTATAAGAAGGATGAAATATCATTATTTCATATGTAAAAATCACATCACATAGATAATTAGGGATATTAAAAGGAAGCACAATATCTTTGATTTCCTTGATTTCCACGTGGATGGCTTAAAACGGTTTTGCATTTGAATTTCAGGACAAATCATTCATTTTAGAAATTCATTGCTTTAAACTGAGACTAGAAGACCATCTAAACCAAACTTGGAGTATTATATTTCCTCACACCTTAGTGTGACCTTGGAAATCATAAAAATAGGTTTCTTCAATAAGTCTCCATCTCCCATGGTAAATCAAATAACTTTCAAAAAGAGGCCAATCCTCTCAACTTACTTGTTGAAAATTAAAAGAATTGTAAGGGCCCATATTCACACATGCATGAAATTATAGGATAGTTTTCAAATTTTTAGATTAATTCATCCAAGGATTTTAAATAATTTGTAAGGATCCACACATGCCCACATGCTCACAATCTAGGACTAGTTTCAAGTTTTCTAGATTACAAAACACCTTAGGAAGATAGAGGGTCAAAGTAAGGATTATCGATTCTTGAATATGGTGAATATGACGTGAAAACTTAGCATAGGAAAGCTAAAACGGTGAGAATGGACGGGAGGATGAGGCGAGAAGAGTCGCTGCGGCTAGGGCCCAAACCCTAGCCGCCCCGCTCTGGTATCCGAGTGCAGGGACGCGACTGCAGCAGCCGAGCCAAGGATCCGGCAGCCCAACGATTCGCCTGCTCCTGCATGCGTTTTGGCTGGCCCGGCAGCGGACTGGTGTCTCAGCACGCGATTTGTTTGCAGGGACACGCATTTTAGTGGGGCAAGCGTCTGGGTTGCACGCAAGGGAGCGATCTCGGAATACAAACATTTTCGTTGCTTGCTGGTGGGCGTCGCCCTCAACGATGGCCCCAGTTCCGATTGCCGAGATGGAAAAAGACTCTTTGGAAGCTTTCAAAAAGTTAGTCCGCTCAGCAGGACCTAAACCCAAGCCTTTTCTCAAGTCTAAGTTTGTTAAGAAGCTGGAGGAGATCCCCTCTCTGGAGCTAGATCCAGAGGACCCTTGCAAGATTGCTCTCCTTCTAACAGAAAATGCTCTCATCGGAAAGTTTACGGGGTTATGGCCAAGCCCCAAAACAGTGGAGGCATGGATGGAAGAGCGTTGGAAGACGCTGATACAGGGCAATGTCACGCTATATGCAGTAGGCAGGGGTTTTTTTGCCTTCAGCTTCACGAGGAAAGCAGATCGTGACTTAGTTTTCAGATCTGGTCCCTATTTCATGGGGTCGAAGGGGCTGTTCTTAGCCCCCTGGACCCTTGATTTTAATCCTGAAGCCGAGATCACAGCAGCCCCTGTTTGGGTTAGGCTACCTCATCTCCCATTACATCTCTGGGGGATAAGCTCTCTGGAGAACATTGGAAATAAGCTTGGGCGTTTCCTGGACAGGGCGGAGCCGAAGGGGGAACAGTTCACCTGCGCACGTATTTGTGTTGAGGTAAATCTCGAAAAAGGACTTCCGGACGCCATTAAGCTCTCCCTGGGGGAATGGAGCCACATCCAAGAGCTAGACTACGAGCAGATTCCCTTTAAGTGCCTCCGGTGCCATGCCTACGGTCACTTCGCAAAAAGCTGCCCCAAATTCTCTGAGGAGTCGGGTCCAGTCAAAGAAGACGATTTTCAGCCAGTAACTAACCGACGAAGGCAGCCAAGGCGAAAGGATCCGGTAGCCCTGGCCCATACGGCAGAGGCAACTCTGGAGACTAAAAACAGCTTTGATGCGCTGAAGGAGGATGAAGCCCAGGATCCAGAAGCAACAACAGTTAAGGAAGACCCCCCAGCAGATGAAAGCCCTCCGGATTCCACCACAATGGCAGCAAAGGCCTCAGTTCCGGAACCTTCTGCCAATGCAGACCTGGATGTTTCAGCCTCTGTGGAAACTTCTGAACCGGAAGACAATTCAGTTCCGTCTCCACCCCTCACCAGAGGGCGAAAGACCAATAAAGCGCGAAGAGAAAAGGAGGCGGCCTCCAACATTTCTTCAGGATCTCAGAAAAAGCTGGACCCCTATATTAAGGGGAAATTTACATCCCCCTTTGTTTAATGCTTTGTTTTTGCCTTCTATTATGCTCACAATTCGTGAGAATTTATTCATGTATGCAATTTTTGTCATTTTCCCGAATTAGTTCAAGAAGCAAATGGGATGGGTTTCCCAAGACATTCATAAGAAGGTTGGCAGCACTGTTAGAGGTCACCAACCTTTTTTAGATGTGTAATTTTTTGATTCAGGTCCGCCTGAAAGCCGATCAATACAACATAACCGTTTCAGTTAAAAAAAAAAGTAAGGATTATCATATCCACCAAGATAGATTAGGATTTCATTTTGTTTGCAAGGTTCATGATCCAGGTGGATATTGGTGTCCACCCACCTTTTCCAACTCGTTCAAAACAATTTTTTGGCAATTTTGGCAATTTACTATTTTTAGCAGTTTTTAACTTCTGGGGCCATTTTTAGGGCCTAAATGAAGGTTTTTTTTTGGATATAGATTCTTAATGATAGCTGAAGACTCTAATTGATCCCCAAAAATGAATCTCCTCGACGATACCTTTCCAATGGGCTATCGTGCACCTAAAACAAAGATCGTATGCAAAAGTTACGACCCCAGGAAGTTGATGTACTAACTTACCCAAACGGGGCCCACATGACTTTTGGCGCTTCATCGCCTAGGTTTAGGTTTTTGGATGTCTAGGGTTTTTGAAATTCTTGTTTATTGTAAAAATGACTTCAAAGACTCATTGTAATCATCTTCTTGTGAATGAGTGCAATCGTCACATCTCTTCTCGGAGATTAGCCACCACCATTCCAACAAGCTTGTTTTCCGCTGCATTTTACAGTTTCATCTTATTTCCTTTTTGAATAGAAAACCAGTTTTACTGTATCTTTGTTATTATGTGTTAAGCATATTTTAATAATTTTTATTCATTTCATTCATCTCATAAAATATGGATCAATGGCATCAGAGCGGTCTTCTCCTTGTCGTCTTAATGCATGTCCCCAAAGAGGTCAAGGTCGAAAGAATTGGGTCTCGAGCTTGTTTATCTTGAGCAAAAAATATCTTGTATGCCCAAGAGACCTCTCATGGTAGGAGAAAATAAATATGATGGGACATAATATCCTTTCAAAATGTTTCTTAAGGAAGGCCTCACGCAACAAAGAAACAAGATGATGGATAGTTTCGCGTAAATCCTTCAACGAATACCAACATGCGACACATCTTCCTCGAGCGGAGGCATCTCCCCCTTCAAGGTACAAATCAACTTTGATATTCCTATATTTGAAGGTCAGATAGACACATATGTTGTAGACAAATGGTTGAATCTACCAGAAGGGTATTTTTCTATCCATAACTTTTCGAATAGAGAAAATATTTTTTTTTCACTCCTCAAAGCCATTCCCCATGTAAAATATTGGTGGGAAACTTTCTATGAGAAAAATGAAATAGAGGAACCCTCATTATTTATAGTCACGGCCACCTAGGAATCCTTCAAGGATTCTATTAAGGAACAATACTACCATGTAGAAAGTTATGACGATTTGTATACCAAATGGAACACACTGCGGCAACAAAGAGACCAAGTAGTGCCATAGTTCACAAATATCTTCCATACCTTGCGCACCAATATGGGTATTAAAGACTCAGAGTGACATATGGTGCTAAAGTATCATATTGCTTTGAATAGATACATCCAGACCAAAATGGAATTTCTGGACATCTCATCCTTGGGCATGGCCTTTCGATATGTCGTTAAAATCAAGTAGAAGCTCAAACAAAAGACGTGGAAATTTGGGCCTGGGAACCCCTCACAGCAAAATCCAGGAAGGGGTGGCCCCAACCCAAAAAACAAAGGACATATAAATATGGACAGTATAAATACAACTAGTCCAAGCCACAAGAAAATAAGGACACCAGAAAGACAAAGAAAGATACCAGGAAGTGGTGCGACTTCCATAAGAGCCCTTGGCATAACATTGTTGATTGCCACTCAAAGCAGTCACTGGTGGCCGAAGTGAAAGACTCTGAATCAAATGCGGGTTTTGAATCTGAGTTAGAACCAGAAAGGGGAAGATGGATCATTGATGCGGAACCCAATGCCACCGTTTCTACCACCAAGCTCCAGCCTGATGAACTAGACAAGCCAGAAGAAGGCGAGCACCTCTTCCATTCACAGATCTGGGTAAAAGGCACCCCGCTGCACTTCATTGTTGATAGTTGTAGCCAAAAGAACCTCATCTCACCAGAGGTCTTCAAGTGATTGGCTTTGTTGACAACTCCACACCCACAACCCTACAAAATTGGATGGCTCTACCAAGGAAGCGATCTCTGCGTCAGCCAACAGTTCCGACTGTCATATGACAACAAGCCCTTCAAAGACGAGGTATTGTGTGATGTTTCTCCTCTCGATGTTTGTAATGTTATTTTGGGACAACCTTATTTATGGAAACATCATGTTGTATATGAGTCTAGGCCTCATAGTGTTTTATTACTTTGAAAATGAAATTGTACAAGATACTCAAGGTAGTCCCTCCTAGTGTTATTTCCTTGATCTCTGCCAAGCAATGCAGGAAGGTCATCTCTCAGACCGAGAAATTTGTCTTATTCATGATTCATTCTCAGAGTGAGTGAAATGTCATAGCCACATCCAGGGCCTCTATGACTTATCTCTCCACACAATAGAAGCAAGTGGATAAGGTCGTGGAAGAATACTCTGATATCTTCTCCTCTCCCACCGGGGTACCTCTGCATTGCCAGGTCAAGCATCCCATTGATATGACCCCAGGCACACTGCTACCCAATGGGATATTATACCACTGCTCTTTATCAGAAAAAGAGGAGATCAAGAGGCAAATCCAAGAACTAATCCACAAGGGGCACTTACGTTCCAGCTCATCGCCTTGTGGGAGCCCAATCATGCTGGTGCAAAAGAAAGGAAAGACCTGATGACTCTGCATTGATTACCAGGCCTTGAATAAAATCACAGTCCAAAACTGGTACCCGATTCCCCGAATCGACGACCTCCTTGATCATCTAATGGGGGCCAAATATTTAACTAATATTGATCTGAAGTCTGGCTACCACCGGGTCCCAATAGAATAGACAAATTTATGGAAGACTACCTTCAAGTCAAAAGAAGGTATTTTTGAATGGCTGGTCATGCCCTTTGGTTTGACAAATTCTCTAGAAACTTTTATGAGTATGATGGATGATATCCTATGACCTTTCACCAATACTTTTGTAGTGGTGTATCTGGATGACATCCTCATCTACAACAAGACTTGGGCGAAACACTTGCAGCATATTCATCAAGTTCTTCACACCTTGTGACATCATAAACTATATGCAAACTTGGAAAAATGATCCCTCGACATGGAAAGGGTCCATTGCTTAGGCTACATCGTTGATCGAAATGGTGTGCATGTGGATCCAGCCAAGATCCAGGTCATCTATGACTATCCAGTCCCAATCACACTCATTGAACTTCATATATTCTTGGGCCTCGCCAATTTCTATCGCAGGTTCATGTTGGGATTATCTCATATCGCATGGGCCCTCACCCAAGTAACCAGGGGTGGAGGTAAGGAAAAATTTGTGTGGGGCTTGTCCCAACAATAAGCCTTCAATGACTTAAAGAAGAATTTGTGCCCATCCCTATTAATTTCATTACCAGACCTACAACATCCCTTTGAGATTGAGATATATGCTTCATACTATGTTGTGGGCATCATTCTCACTCAACATGGCCACCCCGTGGCATATCATAGTGAGAAACTATCAAATGTTGTCCGTAAGTACCCTTCTTACGACAAAGAAATGTACTCCATTGTGCAAGCCTTCCTCCAATGGAGACATTACATTATTGGAAAGGAGACAATCATCCACACTAATCAAAAGCCACTACATTTCATGCATACCCAAGGAAAATTGCAGAATGACCACCATTGAAAGTGGTCCATATACTTACAACAGTTCCACCTCAACATCAAGTATAAAACATGAATTACCAATCGAGTTGTTGATTGCCTCATCCAACCTCCAGTCGCGACACTCACCATGGTGTTAGACTCTTGCGGCCATGAGACCTCCGGATGGCCCCACCTCTACGAGACAAACCCTGACTTCTCCACCACCTGCCAAATGTTGGGCACCAACTGAGTGGATGCTAATTTCCATCTTCAATATGGATTGTTGTGCCTTCTGGGCCATATTTGTGTTCCATCAAGAGAGCGTATGAAGATGATTTGGGAAGCTCACTACAATCAGGTGGTAGGACACCTTGGCATCGAAAAGACACTGGCAGTGCTGCAGAAACATTTTTACTAGAAGAAAATTCGATAGAATGTTGGCAAGTATATCAGGTCCTGTAATGCCTGTGCTATTGCCAAACTGATCACTAAGAAACAGGGCCTATATAGTGTTCACCCCTCTTCCTACTCTTGAAAGGCCATAGGAATCCATCTCAATGGACTACATGTCGATCCTCCCATCCACCAAGAGGGGAAGTGACTGTGTTTTTGTGGTTGTTGATCACTTTTACAAGATGGCGATTTTATCCACCTGCAAGAAGAAAATCACAACATAAGCCACTACCAAGCTCTTCTTTGAATGAGTATGGGTACATTTTGGGATCCCACTAACCACTATCTCATACTATGATAGTATATTCCTTAGCACATTCTGGTCGAGCCTCTGGTCACTATTAGATACCGAGATCACCAAATCCACCGCCTTCCACCCCCAGACAGATAGCCAAACTGAGGTCGTCAATCAGATGGTCGTACATATCCTGGCATAATTCTGTGCATGTACAATTCAAAATATCCCTACACATGGGATGAGAGTCTTCCCTATGTCCAACATCGCTACAATCGAGCCCTGCATAGCTCAACTGGCCACAACCCCTTTTAGGTGGGGTTGGGATTCCAACCATTGGACCCACAGATGTTGCACTACCCCTGGTGACCACCTCATCTGATTCATCTCTTGTTCCACTAGAAGTTGACAAAGACACCTAGTTCATTGAGCATATCCAACACATCTGCCAATAGTTTTAGGATATTCTACAAAAGTCTAATGCCAAGTATAGGCAACGCCATGATCAACATCGGGTGCCACATAAGTTTCAGGTGGGAGACAAAGTTTGGGTGCACTTGCAGAAAGAATGCCTTACATGGCCCCATCGAAAGCTTCACCCACTCCGTTATGGGTCGTACACCATCACCAAGGCTATGGGTGATAATGTTTTTGAGTTCAACATTCCCCCTTTCCTTGGTCTGCACCCAGTCTTCAACGTGGCTCTCCTTTGTCCATATTTCCCACCATTATTGGACACCTCAGAGATAGTAGAGTAGTTGACACCAACAGAGCTCAACCCTGACTGCATGCAATAGACATCTAGTGATTAGATTGTGGACACACAGATAAAGGGAAATTGATAGCAAAGGATCCATCTTTATCTAGTCATTAAAGCAAGGCAACTCCTGCACCAAGGCAAGTGACTCACTCGGGGCCAAATTCAGTAGAAATTTCCTCATCAAATGGGGGAAATAAACACAATGGATACCATTTCTTCCTAAGGAGGGAGGATTGATCCATGTGGATATTGGTGGCCACCCAACTTTTCCAACTCGCTCAAAACAGTTTTCTGGCAATTTTCGCAATTTACTATTTTTAATAGTTTTTAACTTCCGGGGCCATTTTGAGGGCCTAAATGAAGGTTTTTCTAGATCGAGGTTCTCAATGATAGCCAAAGGCTTTAATTGATCACCCAAAATGAATATCCTCGATGATACCTTTCCAATGGGATATCGTGCACCTAAAACAGAGATCGTATGCAAACATCATGACCCTGGAAAGTTGATGTACTAACTTACCCAAACGGGGCCCATATGACTTTTGGTGCTTCATCTCCTAGGGTTAGGTTTTGGATGTCTAGGGTTTTTGACATTCGTGTTTATTGTAAAAAGGTCTTCAAAGCCTCATTGTAATCATCTTCTTGAGAATGAGCGCATTCGTCACATCTCTTCTCAGAGATAAGCCGCCACCATTCCAACGAGCTTGTTTTCCGCTGCATTTTACAGTTTCATCTTATTTCCTTATTGAATAGAAAACCAATTTTACTGTATCTCTGTTATTCTGTGTTAAGCATATTTTAATAATTTGTATTCATTTTGTTCTGCTCATAAAATCTAGATCAATTCATTTTAAACAAATTTAGTAAGTTATCTAAACAATATAAGTAAAGGACCACACGATGTTCACCATGCTAAAATATTTAATTTAATTTATTAAAAACTTGTTTCACCATAACCACTCTTTGAACACACTCTCACTTATTCCAAAACCTTTTTGATAGATACTTGAAACTCGTGTGGGATTCATTTGTTTAGAAAAGGGTATTTGTGCACACCTTCATAAAGAATGAATTTAGTCCATGAACCCAACTTCACAACCCTCTTTCACATTCTAAAAAAAACCATACGAAACCCACTTTATAACCTCCACAGGAGGAACACAAAAGAATTTGGTAGTCTAAGTTACAATTTTGGGGATAGGGTTCCAAACAACTCCCCATCATCATTTCTCATTTGAAACTTAAAAAGTTGTGAATTAGGGTACCAAAATCCTCCCACTCAAGCATTCCTATACCATAATGTAGGGAGACACTCATGATGGGTCGAAGGTCGAGGTCTATTTGTTTTGTGCATGCCTCCTTGGGTCACCCAACTCTTGGAAAAACTCCATCCTGTGAGTGATTTCTAAGGCCGAAAATCAAAATGTCATACTTGATGGAGGTAGCTTAGTAGCCAAAACATAGTATTTTTCTACCCAAGGTGGTGGTTGTGGGATACAATCGTACCTCAATTAGATTTTGAATGGTTTTTGGGAAATATCGCTAGTACTTAGAGGATATGCCCCATTCATCCCTCATTATCATTGATTGTTCGCCTCTTCACTAGTTTCTCCTCAAGTGGGTTTTGGCCCCACTGTGAAGATATTTTTTGGAGGTCCAATGTTATTTGAGAAGAATGAAATTACTTTGGATAGGACACAAGCACTTGTTATTTGATTTATTATTTCCCCCACGAGGAGTTACAAAAATCTCAAACCACTTTTCACATTGTCTTGATGTATGATTTTCACCACTTGAAGTATATGAAATTTTATGAATACATTGTTTAAATTAATTTGAAAGTAACTTGTCCTATCATTTCTCACCACCATTTACACACACCCACTTCTAGGCTAGAATCATAGGGGAACCACAGTATCCCCTCTATTCTAGATGCTTGAGAAATTTACCCCCAATTTTGGGTGGTGTTCCTAATTTTACTGAGACATCAACATTACCATCACATACACTGGTTAGTGCCATGGTACTATGATTAGGATTACTAGGAGCCACTTTGTTTGGAACCAATATCTCGAGAAACTCCCAAACAAACCCTTACTAGTAAATTTGGGTCATTTTGCGACGACCATTTCGATGCTCTTGTGACATTATGTAGGTTTTTATATCTAAGTTATAACTAATTCCCACTCTCAAATAGCAGGTCATTCTAAATTACTTCTAATGTATTTTTTTCATATATGTTGGAACAACATCATATGTAGGTTTATCACACCTCTAGATCTTCTAGAGATAGTTAGTGAAAAGCTGAAAATCAACTAGGAGAGTTGACATAGTGGTTGATATGGCATTCAACTGGTTGGGTAGTTAAACCAAATAAAGTGACTAGTGCATAGAACAAGGTAGAATTTAAGGAGGTCATTATATTCTCTCACCAATCTAAGTGGACCTTGTCTTCTTCACTTGAATGGAGTTGGGTACATCTTGGTGTTGTATAAGATGACCTTAACCATTTATCTTTAAATAAAAATGTGATATGTGTTGTGTATGGAAATCATTTGGTTTCTTATACTTATATGTATGCTGAACTATGTTCAGTTAGGATCAAGTCTTGTAACAATGTATTTAAATGCCTCCTCTTATTGGAATACCTAGATCTATGATCTGCATATTTCCCTAGTTCTTCAACATGATATCAATGCTATTGGTTTGATTTATAGTCAAATTTCTATTAGTAATTGGAGGTTTTCAATTGTATGTCCTTCTATCGAGTCATATATATTTGGTCAATTGACTGAGGGTTTCATAATGCAAATAATCTTATTACAATTTCAATTTCAGAGTGCCCATTGATTACATAATCTTTAGTACTCATATCTCTAATCTTGTACACTATAGTGGACCCACTACTTATTATGCATAATATATGAGATCGTATTACTTATGGACATGAGGTAATTAAGCTGGAAGCTTACTAATGACACTGATTATGCCACATGCTTAAACTAGAGCTTATATGGGAATAACTTTACTTGTTACTCGACATGATGAGATTCACTAATGAATCTTGTATTCAATGGAATCACTACTCCAGTAGATGGTATAAGTAGAAAGTCGTAACTATTACTATATATGATTTGTAATCTCAAGTATATAACCTTAGACATGGTGGTTTTACTTCACCTATGTCCTAAGATTAGCTCGTTTTAAGCTTGTAACCCTTTATACACTAGTTCCAATCACGTAAGATATTCACATAATCTTTACCGTGACTGTTTACAAGTAAGTGGAATAGTACTATCAAAACTAGTTAACAAAGGTTGATATCAAGCAATAGAGTATACACATTATGTAAATAGTAATACATATTCCATAATAAATCACACTCAATATATTAGTACTCTAAGTGGATACAATGGAGTTACTAGTATCGATTCCATGTGCTTCTCTTATTCCTTACCAGTCATGGAGCTATCATGTTCTTCTAATCGGAAGTGGTATCTATATCTCATTCATTTCAAATACTCTATTTCACAATTATGGTTATGATTATACCATGATATCCAGGGGATTATGTATACACAACCACAAAAAACCAAGTTGAAGTATTAGATTAGTTGTGTGAATCATATGATATGATGAACTAAAGGGAATAATATATGCTACATACTTGGGTGTGGTTCATTAGATAGAATCACTGGACCCATAGTGGCCCACAAATGATGGTAATGTAAACATAAATAAATAAAAGGA
This sequence comes from Picea abies, assembly GCA_900067695.1. Lineage (NCBI taxonomy): Eukaryota > Viridiplantae > Streptophyta > Pinopsida > Pinales > Pinaceae > Picea > Picea abies. The sequence goes on along the minus strand of CBVK0100189335.1, from coordinate 2,639 downwards.
ACCTTAAGAAGTCATAAAAAGAAGAAAAAAGACAAGACATACCTGATCTTTGGTATTCTAATATGTATCATTGCATTGATACAATATCTAGAGCATCTGCAAATGCACGAACTGCATACTGTAGTAAAAAAAATAAAATTATATTTAGATTTTAGTAAAAACCAAAAAATACTTTTAAGACATGTTAATAAATCCTAATAGAAATTAAAACCAACAAGATTGCAAATAGTAAACACAATTGATATTCTTTTTGTAAAATCCATATGAGAGAAGAGATCAAATAATGACACACACACACACACACACACACACACACACATCTTAGATGCGACTTCCTGAATAAGATCCTCTTGGTTTCAAGAATAATTTATTGGAGCCGTGTGATCTTGGCCTCCCTCGATTTGAAGGAGCAACAACGAAGTCAACATTGACCATGTTGTTGCTCCATTGGATCGAGAGAGGTTTTCTCCAAGAATAAATGACTCCAATAAATTTTTCTCTACTAAAAAGGGCCAACCATGTGAAGGTGGAAGCTACTATGGCTCGTCCCCTCCCCCTCACATCACTCTCAATTCCCCAATACCCAATCTATATTCTACTAAAAAATATGCATTAAAAACATTCAAAATTGATAAAAACTGTTTGTAAAGCTATAAATGAGGTTTATCATTCAAAGGCCTATGTCATAAAAAATAGTTTTTATAAATGAGGTTTATCATTCAAAGGCCTATGTCATAAAAAATAGTTTTTATAAATGAGATTTATCAATCAAAATATGTTCCAAATATACTAGCTATATAATGTACATCTATCTGTCTTATAAAATTATTATACATCATCAATTTCTTTTAGTTTTATTTTGTATTTTCCAGTTCTTAAGTAATTCATCAATCTCCATGTCTTTGTTTATTGGGTGCTCTTCAACAACTGATATTTCTTCAGTCCTTTCACATTGAGCACACATGGTCTCATACCCATGGCATGGAGGCTGCTGTGAGGGGACATCACCTACAAAAAAAAAAAATATTAAAATTATGGCCAATTTTTAAATATCATTGAAGTAATTCATTAATATTAAAAAAAACCTCTGCAATGTAATTATTTACCTAGTCCACTAGTTGACATTGTTGGAATGAATGGCCTGCTCCCATGATCTTTAGGTCAAGGAGGCTCAACTACGTCATTCTCTTCCATTGAAATGAAAAAATTTATAAGGACAAAACAGTAAATGTATAAGTAATAAAAATTAGAATTACAAAATTTATAAGTATGAAATTATTAAGTATATGATTAATATACAACCATTTTACCATCATAGGCCTCAATCACAAGAACATCTTGGAGTTTCACCCCACTAGGATGGGGCTTCTAGGGAGCACCGTGATATTTTGGCCACGCTGGACTATCAACACTTTGTTTTCCAGTACTAATGGTTTCATTGATAGTGTTGCTCCCCTGGTTAAAACAAAGTAAGAAATTAAAGTTATGGATGATATCAAACATTTGCATATTTTATAAGCAATGAAAGGTTAATGTGGATTGATTTTTATTTACGTTATCCCGAAAACTAGATCTTGGGGTCTGCCCCATGATTTTCCTACGATCAACCACATCTTTATAGCCGTACTTGTAACCAAGTTGGAGGTCTTCCTCCGTGGTTTCAGTTCCGAAGTCGTCACCCTGCATTGCATAAGAGTATGTATTTTTAATGTTTATGGTTGCAATTACCTGAAAGTTGTAAGGTAGTACAAATAATATTATTAATATGTTTGGGTACTTACGATTCATGTATGTAACCTCGAATAGCCACCCTGGCCTAGATTGTGTTGGCCATGTTTGAAAATCATTGCTTTGGTTTTCTTCGAAGTTTTAGGCAAACTATCATCAAAAGTTTCAAGTATGTTATATAACACACTTTTATTTAGATTTAAAAGAAAATTAAAGGTATTGAAATCAAAATATTGTAATTTACCTTGGGGTACCAATTATTTTTTCTCCTTATTTTTTCAATATATTTTCTTTTGCATCATCAATGATCGCCTTCCACTCCCTCTCTGAAATAGAGGGAGGATGCTCATACCTAGGGTTTCCTGCCAAGTTTTTTCTATAAACATCCCACACATATTTTAAATATTCTCCCGCTGCATAGGTGACCGCTTTTTTATTGAAGGTGTCTACTCCAAAGAGGCCTTCTAGATAATCCATAAGTTATTTTTTGAAGTTGGAATTCTGGCAATTCAACCTCATGCTTAAGGTTTCCCCAAAAATCAACAAGGACTTTCTCTCTAGGTTCCTATAAAAATGGTCATTTCCTACACAAAAAAATATATGATCATTAATTTAAAAATAATAATATAGATTGTTTGCACCCTTTTCATCACCTTGGTGAGCAAATAAGAGGTGCTTACATGCCCAGTTGGGTCTTGCTGAGCATGACAACTGTAGAGGAAAGATTTAGAGAAAGAAAAACAAAACTATAAGCAAGAATTAAACTAAAACAAACTAAAATTATAAGCATATGGATATAGAGATAACAAAACAAAAAAAGACCAATATCACCAATGTTTTTAGGCTGATATATTGATGAAATCAAAGCACAATGAAGAAAGGGGACTATGAGTCCCTTCTTCCTCCAAAGG
>CBVK0100189334.1:0-13974 GCA_900067695.1 Picea abies | reverse complement strand
CATTCCCCCCCCCCCCGCCCCCCCCTTCCCTCTAAGTGTGGTAGGTGTGTCCAATAGTGGGAAATATGGTCGAAGAAACTCCACATTAAATATTTGGTGTAAGATAAGGAAATGAGGAATCTCATTTTGAAATCATTTTCACCCATATCCTTTATGATGGTGTAAGGTACATATCAGAGTGGTTTGAGCTTTATGTGGGGGCTTGTGAGGTGACCTTTCTGCAAATGAAACCATACCTTTTCACCAACAAGAAACTTGTGTGGAACCCGATGCTAGTCATGTCACTACTTGTACTTGTCATTTTCATTTTTCAATATATCATGTACCTATTGTTGGAGGTGCTAGATTTTTTCAAAAAATTTGGCTGCTATTTCTACCTCGATCTAAGCATGGGAGGACTTTGTTGGTGAAGATGGAAAATAATATTTACATCAATGGGGGCCAATGATTGAAACCCCAAGCACACCTAAAAATGGTTTTGGCTAGTAGAGGCATGGAGGGCTCTATTATAGTTATGTTGAACATATGGAAGGCACTCATCCAATATACATGGATTATTGGATTTGTACATGTGCATCATATGAAAAATAATCCTATTGACCATTTCCATTTTCCCATCTATTTGGGGGTGAAAGGTAGTCTATTTGGTCAACTTGGTATGCATCATATAGCATAGGCTACACAAAAAGGTACAAAGGAACCTGCTATCCCTATCTGAAATAATGGTCTGTGGTAGCCCAAAATAAACCCAAACATGCTCAAAGAAGATCCTAATAGTGGCCTTGACCGTGATACTCTTTTTACATGGTGCCTAAATGACCATATTAAAGAATCGATTGATGAATACAAAGACACAATCATGACCATGTTTGGTGGAGAGAAAACCTAGCATATAATCCATGGAGACTGAATCCCAATGATGTTTTGAGTAGGGAGAGGAGTGTACAACCCTTTCTTCTTGATAGATGGTTTAGCGATATCACAGGTAGTGCATGACCTAATATACTAGCTATCACCATGTTGAAGCTTTGAAAAATAGAGATACTTATGAAGTATTTCTACTATATTATCCACATTGAAGTTCTCATTCACCCATTGTAATGTGCCTCCCAAACTAGCTTTGCATGCTCGCTTGAAGGAACAAAAAGATGGATTAGATATCACAAGATCACATCTTGAAGGTGGAAGTTTTGGACTTGTTTTCTTACACTTAGTGTCTAATAAGTAGAAACAAATTTAGAGTCATTGTTGCATAATTGTGGCCACCCGAAGGTCTCATGCCCATAGGAGTTAAGAACTGAGGTTAGTGCCACAATTAGGGGCCAAATAAGGTAGTATGGAACATGGTTGGAATTGCCCTTCTTGTACTTATTGTTTAAGTGGAATTGTTGCAGGTAAATGGACCACTTCTAATGGTGGTCATTCTGCAAATTTCGTTGTGTTTGCATGAATTGTATATTCTTGTGATTAGTGTGGATGATCATTTCCTTTCCTAAAATATAATTCTTCCAATGTATTCATTCCTACACAATGGAGTACATATCCTTGTCATAGGTTGGATATCTTCAAACAACATTAGATATAATTTCACCGTGATAGGATACCAAATGTCCTTGTTGAGTGAGGACTACATTGAAAACATAGTTAGAGAAATTTGTCTTAATATCAAATGGTTATTACAAGTCTAGAAACATGAGGATTGGTGTTGAGAAAAGGTCAAGTTTCATATCCTATAATGCTTTCTACTATGATTCAGACCAAGAAAACTTGGCTTTACCTCCACCTTTGGTATCTTGAATTGGTGGACAAGAAATATGAGAGAACCCCAACACAAACCTATGGTATAAGTTGGTGAGGCATAAGAAGCTACATATATCTGTCAGAGTTATCTGGGATGGACAATTTCTAATGACTTGGATCTTGACTGGGTCCACATGCACCACATGTTCATCCATGATGTATCCTAACTATTTGATTTATACACATTCCAAATGAGAATTTATCTAGATTGGTGTATAGCTTGTGTTGTTGTAGGGTGATTAAGACCTACTAAATGTATTTCAAACGTTCTTCCCAAGTTTGGTTGAAGATGAGGATCTCATCCAAATATACAATGACAAAATAGTTTGTGAATGGACACAAGATATCATCCATCATCCTCATGAATGTCGTTGGAGAATCAGTAAATCCAAAAGGAATGATTGACCACTCAAAAAGGAATTATTTAGAATTGAAGGATGTCCTCCATACATCAATTTTTTTTATAAAAAACCTGGTGGTATCCATACTTCAAACCAATCTTACTAAAGAACTTGGAACACTTAATATAATCAAGAAAATCATCAATCTAGGGGTTCGAGTATTAGTTATTAATTGTGATTTTGTTTAGGGCTCTATAATTAATATAGAGTCACCATGTGTGTTATGAAGTATTCTGTTCAATGAATTAACCAAAGATCCCTTGGATTCACCCTCAATCCAAGACAGACAAAGGGATAGAAAACAATACGTTTACACCCTTGATCAATCAAATTTATCCTATTATGTTATGAGAATGAATGGAAAGTGCACCTTATTTATGAAGGTTGTCCTCACAGGTCCTTGGATGATGCAACTATTGAGATCCATCTCTATATATTTATCACCCTTTCAACTGCACATAAAAGACAAGAAACACCTTTCTCCAATATATCCAAGCTAAAGGAAGCAAATCTGAACTAGACATATTTTAATTTACTCAAGGAGAGACTAAACTTTCATAAAAAATACATAATCATTGAAAGGGGGAAACAATATTGATCTATTTTAATAAAAAGTAGAGAACATTACATCAAGTTTACCATAAGCCTTGAGTCTCAATGCAATCCTCTCTAGAACCCTTGGCTCCAACTCCTCCTTGGACCTCTTTCAAGTTAAAGTTGGATTTCAAGAAAGTGAATGGCTAATGAAGCTCCTCTGTATTCTAGCAGTGTAAATTTACTCTTATTTTTGTCCTCTCTACCATAGATTGCCTTTATTTTTATAGAGTGATGGAAGGAGATGACTAGGCCTCCATAAATTATCCATAACTCTAAGTGACTTGAATTTCTTGAGTGGGATGAGTTGAAATATCATATATTGTTGATTCCCTTGAATGTATCAAAGATCCCCGACTAGAATCATGAGATATTTTCCTTGCGCATATCAAAATTTTGTCGGATTGGGGCATCATAGGTTGAACATTGGTTCTTAGTGACATGTCGCGACTTGATAGTTATGTGAAGCATGACACCCCTTAAAAAGGATTAATTTTTATTCAAAACTGTTGTGTATCTTTGACATGTCTTCCTATGATTTCCATGGTGAAAAATATAGTTGTAACAAATAGCCCCTAATGTGTGAGGTCATAAGAGGAACTGATGTACAAAATTAATTATAAACACTATAATACTGTGGATGTGAGAGAGGTCAAGGAGTGAGATGAAGAATAAGGATCCAATGAGTACCTATAATCAATCATCAACCATATGTATGTATAGATCATCTGCGAATCAGGGATACCTATGCTCAATAAAAGATAGAAAAAAACATTACTGCCAAAAAACACACTATGGATCCATGACATGAAATGCAAGAGCATGGCCACAAAAAACACACAGTGGATCCAAGTAAAAAATGGATCATAGTTGCTAGCACTCCGTAAATCTATTTGGATGATGAACATATGACAAAGGTAAATTTTTCAACCAACTTTGAGACCCGAAACTAGCCTTTCAGATCTAGAGAGGGCTCTCTCAGAAAGGGTGTGGTCTTCGTCTAGGATATGGCTTTATGAACGATGGCTAAATTTAAATCCGGTGATGAAATTCTTCTGGTTATATTGACACAGGTAAGTAAAACTTGGGCTATGGGGCCAGTCTGAGGAAGAGATGGAACAAATGATTCAGTGACTGGATCCGAGAAGAAAAGGCTAGGCGAGCGACAACCTTCAGTGTTAACCGTAAAGTGTGGTGAGAGAAAAATAGAGGGAGAAAACTCAAGAGCACCACTGTGGACGAATTTAGAGTTAGCTCTAGAGGAAAATGCTTTGTCTAAGTGGCACGAACAAGGGGAACAACACAATGAATCTGCAGGTTCAAAAATTCGTTCCAAAATAGATGATATGAGATATGGAATTAAAGATAACAGGAAAAAACATACGTAGAGAAAGAAACACAATACATCCAACTATTTCAACTAGAATATTTAAATCAAAACACAGGACCTTTGCATTAAGTTTTAGCCAAAAAACACTCATATTTCTTACAATAGCATTTGTTTCTTAAAATTGATAACCAACCTTGGTTACTTTGAAAAAATGAAATATATAAACGAGGGTACCGCTTGGGTTGCCCTCTATTCTAACTGCTAACTCTAGACTAGAAAAAACCATGCCACATGTGCTAGAAACTCTTCAAATGGCACCATCCAAAAATAGGCAATAATCATGCATGTCTAGTAGTAACCGTTCTCAAGTTTCGCCATGATATTGGATCGTCGATCAGGATCCAACATAGGGAAAAATGTGTTGCTGTGTCCCTCGATCATCTTTCCTTACGAACAGGTGTATGCCCAAAACAAATTGCTTGTAATGTTGGTTTCACCTCCCGTTACGTGCCTATTTGATGAGAGTTACACACAGAAAATGACTTTTGATTCCCATGACCATTATCAAAATGGTGAGATGTTTTCAGTCGACGTGTATCACTCAAAAAATTCCGCAAAGGACAACGTCACCCATTAATATTTCTTTTCTTGTGTAAGGGTGAGAGCCACGTGGACTTCTTGTTCAACTTCCCCACCTTCTCTAGGATTTTCCATGTGCCCTTCTCCTTCTATCCTTTGCACTTCCCACAGCTGGAAAATAATGTTCTGAGCCTCCTTGAGATTCCTTTTCAGCCACATCATGTTCCCTTCGTGACTCTGTGCAGTTGATGCCTCTGCAAGCTTTGTCACTAGCTGTCGTTTTAATTCCCTATTTTTAATAACCATATTTTCTTGCTTCAGCTGCTGAGATGGTGTCTCCTCATTTTCCCCCATGTCTTCCTCCTTCCTTGTTCCAATCCCACATTTCCGGCTTGATTTCCTGGCAACCTCTTATTAAGTGATGTGCCTGAGCAGTATTTCGGCTGCTAGTTGAACGCATGGTCCTTTTGGGATTAGAGCCTTCATGACCTGCTCATTATTTTTTGGCTTGCCTCTCCTCTAGGGCAGCTGCTATTCGGAGGAAAACTCTCCCGCCATCTCCCCATTCTGTATGAATTTCTCTGTCTCGATCATTTCATGTCTTAAAATGATCTCTTCTATAGGTGAAAAAATGGATCCTTCTAAGTTTCTTGGAATGGTTGTCACATGCATGAAAGAATTCCAATCTCTTTGAGGTTAGGACCTCGCAGTTCTTTCGCTCCACGTTCCCTTTCCTGTAGTATGAGAAAACTACATGGCGCATCTAAGGTATAATCTATATGCAAATGTTTTGAACAAATGTATCGGGGAGCAACTTTGAACTAATTGGATTGGCTAAAGGAAACTATGACAAACAACTTAGGCTAGGTTCTACGACTGGAGAAACACGTTGAGCATATGCGATTTATAGAGAATTAGCCCAGAGAGGAGAAATTGATAGACATTAATGAATTTATGGCGACGATAAGTTTAAATTCGACCCTCAGGTTGTTCATGGCAAATCCCCACATGTGGAATGCAGGTGATACGATTTTCTGTGTAGGCATAATACGAAAGCTGAAGTTATTCATTCCTTTGGCCTTCATAATAAACTGATAATAATTGTGGCACTTGCCAACGCAACCTTTATTTAACCATTTGACTCTACAAGGGTACGTAGAAGCTGGTTTCTTAATGAGATTCGACCTTTGGTAAAATACAAGCCTGTACCATGTATTTAATTTTCAACTCTGACACCCTTTCCCATTTCCAAGGGCCACCCGACCATTTGTTGACTTCAGCAACACGATATTACGTATCTGACTTCACATGTTTGGGCACATGGATCACTACGAGACTCAAAATTGACTCTGAAAGGAAAGATAGGTGGCAGTGCTAACAACTGATTCCAATGGGGATGCTATCCTCCTTGTGAGGTAGCAAAGAAAAGTAGACCAAGTGCCTGACCATTGGGCTTTATTTGACGTCTAGATACTAAGTAACAAAAATGATGGACGAAAAAGAAAACAACTAGACTCAATGACACAACTTCTAAGATTTCAGCATAAACTTAGGGCCTTCACTTCAGGCTTCAATTTCCTGTTGACATAGTGAATCGACCCAAATTTAGGGACTATTTACAATGACAAATGACTCAAACAAAATTTATTACATTAGGTAGCGCTTGAGGAACCTGCCATTTACATGCCCCCAAAAAAGACACTCTCTATCTGACCCTTTCAAGAAATAAGAGTTGTCTTTGTAGTACGCATCGAATTTGTATGTTCCTATCCAAAGGTGATCGAACTTTTCATGTTTTCCTTTACCTTCATTTCTTGCATCCCATCTTAGCACCAGATCTCCCACCTGAAGATCCTCCTGCTTGGAGTGTTTATTGAAAGCTTTCTTTATCCTCTCCTGATGGAGTTGAGATTGATTATACACCTTCTCCCTCACCTGTTGGGTGTGAATCAACTGGTTTATCCTTCTTTGTGCATCATCTGGTTCGTCTTCCTTCTCTTGCAATAGTTTCCTGACGAGCGGTCCTAGCGTAGTAGGGAAAACCACGTCTACGCCATAAACAGTCTGAAAAGGTGACGTTGATACGAGATTTTTGGTGGTAATCTGATCTTCCCACAGCACATAGATAAGCTTCTTATTCAAAGATCCTTATTTTCTTATTTTTGTTGGCTCTCTTATTTTCTTGCAAGATCCTTTTGATGATTTTGGTCAGGCTCTTATTCAAAGATTCTGCCAGCCCGTTACCCTATGGGTAGTATGCTGTGGAATGTCCCAAGGTTATACTATAGTCCTGATAGAACTTCTCCATCCTTTTAGAATTGAATGCGGCTGCATTATCTATTATGATCTTAATAGGACATCCGAACCTTGACAAAATGTTTGTCTCCAGGAACTGTATGATGACTGTGTCAGTGGCTTGCTTTGTGGGGACCGCCGCAATCCACTTCGTGAAATAATCGGTGGCCGTGAGGATCCATTTGTGTTGCACAGAGGATGATGGGTTTATCTCACCTATGAAATCTAGGCCCCACTGCATGAAAGGAACCTCGACTGAGATTGGCTTTAACGACAGAGGCTGTAGCTTTCTTCTCCCGTCGAAAATTTGGCATTTGTGGCAGCTGGAGACCAATTTATATACTTTAGTGAAAATCGTCGACCAGTAATAACCTTCCCTCAGGATCTTGTGTGTGATGGTATTCCAATAATGGTGCCCTCTACAGTCTTTTGTGAAACTTCTGTATGGCCCACTTCACCTCGTTTTCTAGCAAAAAACTTAACAGTATTCCTCCGATATCTTTCCAATATAATGAATTATCCAAAACGTAGAACTTAACCACCTTAAGCTTGGGGAATCTCCCTTTAGTCTTTCTCATGCCTAGAGAGGCCTAGAGATTTTCTAAAACGTATATAATGTCTATATACCATGGCGAATCAACAAAATGATGAGGTACCTATGCAACTTTTTCTTCTTGAGGACCCTTCGATAGATCGACAATGAAATTCATACCTCCAGTGTCGCAGTCCGACTGCACCATTAGCTTCACAAGGCCCTGAACCTTGACCAGCTTTGTTGGCTTGATCTCAAGGTTGTATTCTAACATGGAGGCTATCCACTTTCCTCTCCTTTCTTCTGGGTTGGGTTGGGTAAGTATATCCTTTACCGAACTGTTGGGCACGCAGGAAATGACATGGGAGTGCAATATGTATATCTTGAATTCCTTCAGAGTCTTCACTAAAGAATACACCTGCTTTTCCATAATGTCATACTTTAGGGGAGCATTGCATAGTGTTCGGTTGAAGTAGGCTATGGGTTTCTCGAAATCCTGCTCATCCTTATGCAAAAGTACTCTGGCAATAGTGTGTTCTGAGGCGAATGAAAAAAGGAGAACATCCTCCATAAAGTCCGAGCTAGCTAGCATAGGGGCTTTAGTCAAGGCCACTTTGATGTCTTTGAAGGACTTCTTGGCCTCTATGTTCCACCTAATCATGTTTCCTTTCTTGAGCATACAAGTTATATGTTTTATGGTTTCCACCAGATTTGGGATAAACCTTCTCAGAAAATTTACCTTACCCAAAAAAGATTGTACCTCCTTTTTACCGCGCGGGGTGATGATCCTCAAAATCCCTTCAACCCAGATGGGGTCTATTTTAATTCCTTCTTTGGAAATGATTTGCCCCAAAATCTTGCCTTCCTCTACTACGAAATGAGATTTCTTCAGATTCGGTGATATGACGAACTTCTTGCACTTTTGAAAAACTCTCTTCAGGTGCTTGAGGTGATGTTTATCAGAGGTAGAGTACACTGTGATGTCGTCAAGGTAAATCACGATGAGATTATCCCTTTCATCAGCAAAAGCGATGTTCATCGCCCTCTAAAAAGTGGCACTATCGTTCATCAGACCGAACGACATCTTAGCATACATGAACATTCCCCTCGGAGTGGTGAAAGGCATATTCTCTTTGTCATCTGGGTGAACCATGATTTGGTTATACCCTGAGAAACTATCCAACATGGAAATCCTTTGAGATCCCACTACCTTTTGCAAGATGTAGTCCATTTTGGGAAGGGGGCAATGGTCTTTAAGAGACACCTTATTCAAATTTTGGAAATCTATGCACAGTCTAATTTCACTTCTTTTCTTTCTCACAGGTACTATGTTAGCTACCCACATCGAGAACCTCAAGGAAACAATGATTTTGGCATTGAAAATCTTTTTTACCTCTTCCGCTATCAACGGAAGTAACAGGGGGTTTATTTGTCTCAAATTTTGTTTGAAATGCTTCTGATCTTCCTTGAGAGGGATAACATGTTGGATCACCTTTGTTTCATACACTTTCAGATCATCGTAGCTCCATGCAAAAACATCTGGGAAGAACTTCATGAGTTTTATGTAATCCTGCTTGACCTCTGGACTGAGATTTTTTGATAACCTTACCATATTTGGCTCCACCTCGGTCCCGATGTTGCAGTCTTCCACGTCTTCTATGCTTGCAGTGATCTTGGGGTTCTTAGACAGATCATTCTCTTCAAACAACTTTTCTAGAGACACCAACCCCTTCGGAATGATGTTATTTTTTAGTTGAATTATATCCCTTCCCAACGATCTGGTTTTGGAAAGGGTCATCGTCACTGTGCGCATCTGTGCACTCATCTTCGTCACCACAACATTCACCATAAAAGTTTGTGTTAGAGAACTCATCGCTCATGAGGAGGAACCTTTCCACCTATTTATCATCCTCAAATACCTGCCAATGTTTGATGTTATCAGGTATTGTCGGACTGTGCTTGACCTTGATTTCATATATTTTGTCTAGAAGAGAGGGGATATTGAAAACTAAGGTTGAGGTGGCCAATGCGTCGGTGATATGATTTTGTTCCATGGGGATAGCAGTCAGGTCATACTCTGAAAATCCTCCAAGGAGATCTAGAACCAGATTTCTGTAAGTGCGCAGTCTAGGATGCTTGGTCTGATACACGCCTTTCACCTGATTTATGATCAGCTAGAAATCTTTGCGCACTGCTATCCTCTGTACGCCTAGTTCTTTCAAAACTTGTAGGCCCAAAATTAGCGCTTCATACTCAGCCACATTGTTAGTGAATTCGAACGCAAGCTTGTACGAACGCAACTTCGTGCTAGTCTTAGGGGGGCTTACCCATACACCAACCCCAGCTGCTTCTCGGCTGACTGCACCATCAAAACTCAAATTCCACACCTTGTCTTCTACATCATCTTCTCGGTCGACTTTCTTTATGGTTTCCTTGGTGGTTTCATCGTCGATTGTTGTTGTAGTCATCGAATCCTTCTTCTCCGAAGATAATATCATTGTAGAAAATAGACGAACCCACTTCGGTGTCGACGACATATATAGGATGGTTGTGGGGCTACATTTTTCTTCTCACCATATATTTAAGTGGCACTTCCCTGTACAGTCTTCTGTTATGGCCAAACTCAGGAATAGTGGCGTAGGTCATATCCATCTGCAATGTTCCTTTCAGCTTCATGGCCCACGATCTTGAGAGCAGCATGCCGAAATTCGTAGGTATGTCTGCAACGACTATGTCCATGACCATGTTCTTGGGGGGGATTTGGGCCAACGATACGCCCATGTCTTTAATTAGTCCCAAACATTTAACTTTCCTTGAATCGAAAGAGAAAAGGTCTTTGTACGGTCTGGTGACCTCTATTCCCAGCTCATCCATGACCACCTTTGGCATGAGATTATGTGATGTGCCAGAATCAAGAATGACATTATGCAAGTTCAAATCATGGATCTTCAGACTGACATAAAAAGGGGGAACGTCTTCCTCATCGCTTGTCTCTTCGATGTGTGAACCAAAAAAAAAATGGCGGGGCGGTCATCTCAAACGTTCAGAGTATCGGGGGCCCCATCTGTTTTCAGTATATTTATGATTTTTTCCCAATACTCACCCTTTCTAATTAGCTCATTGAATGGGATGGAGATTTTGATTTTTTCCATTTCATGTTCAAAATTGAAAGGGGGGTAGGCCTTCTCTACCTCTTTTCCGCTCATCTCCCGGCTTGTCTCCGGGGATTTTTTGGGGATTTCCTTCTTCGACTTCATCTTATCAGTTGCATCCTTGGTTGAACTATCTAGTCTCAATCGGATCATGGAGGGTGCGTCCACTGTAGGCCCCTTCGTGGAGTCTGTTTGTTTCGGCTCGGTAGGTGCATCTTTACTCCAGAGGTTATACTTCTTCTAAAACTGCATGATATCATTTTGATAACCTTTCTTAATTTACTCTGTCTCCCAAGATGGTGCATCATATATTTCAAGTATCATGCCATCATCGGCTTCTATTTCAAAGTGTTTGTTTTGGCTCATATACTGATCTTGTTCGCCTTTTTTCAAGAACACGCGTGGGTTTTTATCATCACAACAGTGCATCTGGTCATCGAAAGACTATCCAAAATCCTCCTCCGTGTATTTTTTATAGAAAGGGGGCCTCATATGCTAGTCATGTGGGTCCCACTAATTTATTTGAGGAATCTGACCCCTCCGGAGATTTTGATTTCTAGGTTGCGGGTCGTTTTGTTCTCACGCAGCAGGCATGTTTCCCATGGACATTCGTTCCATCAAAGTTTCCATGGTTTTCATCATCATATCGAACCTATCATCTAAGGACCACGACGTCAACAACTGGATGTCTCCCTGAGGTCTTTTTTCACCTCTATTGAACTTCGATTTGATTTTTCACGACGCCATCATGTTCACTTTGACCTCAACAACGTTACTCATTATGGCATCTAGGTTTTCTGACCTTCTTTCTCTCAGCAGCAGAGCAAAGTCACTGTCAAATGAATCTGTGTACCATAGCTATGAAACACTAGGAGGGGGTTTTACTTTGGCAGGTATGGAGTTGTAAACTTTCAGAAAATGAGCCGAGAACTCTTGCACTATTTCCTTCGGTGATTTCTTCATGTTATTGTATTGCGTCAACAACTGCAAAGGGTTCTTCTTGTCCCCCCATTTATTTAGGAAGGATCCTTCGAATTTCATGAAGTCCCGAATGCTAGAGGGTGGGAGGGCCTTGAACCAATTTCTTATGTCTCCCGAAAGTATTTGGGCAAAAAGCCTCATCTTTGCATCCACATAATCTACCTCCTCCAAGTCGACAAAGTCATTAAACTAGTCCATGTGTTTCTTAGCGGAAACATTTCCCTCAACATCATAGAGTCTGATTCTTTGGCTATAATTCTAAGGCAAGTTGTGTAATTGGGATAGTAGGACGAGGGGGGCGAATCTAGTAGCCATAGCCCTAGGGGGATTCATATTTTGGGAGGTGTTTTTCGTCACTAGGGCTTGAAAGTTTTTTGGGTCGAAAACAGTCTCATCCAAACTAGTCTTTCACTTAGACCTAAACAAATTTTGTTCGAAAATGGCATCAAACTCTAGGTCGTCAATGCTCTGCACGTCGTCTTTGGGCAAGGAAATACTTTTGTCCAAGAAATAGAACGTGTTTGATGCCTACTCTCTAGCCTTGCACAAAATCTTCTTTGGGTCGTATATGGGCTTAGAGGGGTTTGGGTCAGGATTCTCTATGGTGTAAAAGGTCTTTGGAGCCAAGTTTCCTGAATAGTACTACTTGGGGGGCCACTAGTTTATTTGGATTGGAGTCACCAGGGTAACAATTTCAATCGATATGGGTGTTTGTCCCTCTGTTACCCTCAGGGGTCAAACTGCAACATTTTTCATTCTCCCGGGGAAATGTTTTTTAACTTTGTCCCCGACAACAGCGCCAGAATGTTAGCACTCCACAAATCTATTTGGCTGATGAACTGACGATGAAGGTAAAATTTTCAACCAACTTTGAGACCTAAAAATAGCCTTTCAGATCTAGAGAGGGCTCTCTCAGAAAGGGCATGCTCTCCACGCGGGATATGGCTTTACAAACAATGGCTAGATTTAAAACCGGTGATGAAATGATTTTGTTTATATTGGCGCAGGTAAGTAAAATTTGGGCTATGGGGTTGGTCTGAGAAAGAGACAAAGAAAATGGCTCATTGATTGGATTCAAGAAGAAAAGTCTAGGCGAGCGACAACCTTCAGTGTTAACCGTAAAGTGTGGTGGGAGAAAAAAAGAGGGAGAAAACTTAAGAGTGCCGCTGTGGACGAATTCAGAGTTAGCTCGAGAGGAAAACACTTTGTCTAAGTGGCGTGAGCAAGGGGCATAGTACAATGAATCCATAGGTTCAAAAATTCATTCCAAAATAGACGATATAAGATATGGAATTAAAGATAACATGAAAAAACATACACAGAGAAAGAAACACAGTACATCCAACTATCGCAACTAGAATATTTACATCAAAACACTGGACCTTTGCATTAATTTTTAGTCAAAAAACACTCGGACTTCTTACAATAGCATTTGTTCCTTAAAATTGCCAACCAACCCTCGTTACATCAAAAAAGTGAAATATATAAATGAGGGTGCTGCTTGGGTTTCCCTCTATTCTAACTGCTAACCCTAGACTAGAAACAATCGTGCCACATGGGCCATAAACTCTTCGCATGGCACCATATAAAAATAGGCAATAATCATGCATGTCTACTAGTAACTGTCCTCAGGTTTCGCCATGATATCGGATCGTCGGTCAGGATCTGACGTAAGGAAAAATGTTTCATTGTGTCCCTCGATCAACTATCCTTACGAACAAATGTCTGTCCAAAACCAATTGTCTACAATGTTGGTTTCACCTCCCATTACGTGCCTATTTGTTGAGAGCTACATGCAGCAAACGAATGCTCGATTCCCATGATCGTTATCAAAATGGTGAGATTTTTTCAGAGGATGCATATCACTCAAAAACTACCGCGAAGGACAACATTGCCCATTAAGATTTATTTTCTTGTGTGAGAGCGAGAGACACACAAACTTCTTGTTCAGTTGCCTCGCCTTCTTCAGGTTACAACGTGTGCCCTTCTCCTACTAGCCTTTTCACTTCCCGCATCTGAACAATAACGTTCTGAACCTCCTTGAGCTACCTTTTCAGCCACATCATGTTCCCTCCATGACTTTGTGAAACTGATGCCTGTAAATTCTAACCTTGTACAATATCTACTGAAAACTGATATTTAGAAAAGAACAGAAAATATACAATGGAAAACACAAACATTACACAGAGATTTTTCACTTGGAAACCCAAACCGGGAAAACCAGCATATATTATATTCATACATTGTGTTACATTGTTTACAATACAATATACATATAGGAGCTAGTGGTAGGTGCTCAGACACTACTAC
>CBVK0100189333.1:0-13975 GCA_900067695.1 Picea abies | reverse complement strand
GAACAAAGCCATCGATACCATACAAATTGATTAGGTTCTAAATATAAAGAAGCAATTCGTACCTTTTATGTATGTGGCACATTATGTAGATCAAAGAATTTCTCCATCTGAAGTATCCATGTGATTGGGTCCTTGCCATCAAACTTCCTCATATCGATCTTAGGAATGTGGTTGGTCTTCAACCCAAAGTTGGAGTTTCTCCATTCTTGATTCACCTTCCTTGTGTCCTCATCATGAATTTCATGGGATGCATTTTCACTTTCAGGTGTCTTCTCTGTTACAAAATTTTTCAATACTTCCATGATCTCCTCTTTTAAACCATCCATCTTTGCCTCCAACTTAGCTTCCATCTCTTGTAGTTCATATTTTGTTACTATCTTCTTTTGTAAATCATTTATGTCCCTACGCATTCCTTCACCTTCATCAAGAGTCCAAGTAGGATTGTCTGGAGGCTTATTTGGTGTAGAAGTTCCCTTTTTGGGTGGCATGTTGACCAAGTATCACTTTTGAACCTTGATTTTGAGGTGGTTCTGCTAGAAAATCTTTCTTCTGTTGTATCTCCCAAGTTTCAGCCCTTCTGGGCATGCAACTTTATTTTATGTAGTTCTCTGATATTTCTTCTCTGTAATGCCACGGGTCTGATTAAAATTGGATGTGCCAAGTGGAATTTACGATAACTTCCCCACAACTTTATGATTTTTGGCCTTTCCAGGAGATCTCACTTGTATAGCGTGCCCCACACAAAAAAATTGATATAGAATTCTAACACTCATACCAGAAATATTGCAGACTGTCCACAATCCAATGAAACTAGTCCCACTCAATTTGGATACTCTAGGAAGAAGTTATGATTGTTTTACCTGGAACACCTTCTTGAGACTAGTCAGATACCCTATCTTCCACAAGGTGTATCTACAAATTTAATATTACCCAGAAGCTGAACATTTTACCACAGATACCTTACTTATTTATGTGAATAGCCTCTGGAGTTCAGGGTCTGAAATGTTACATAAAAAAATTTATAGCGAAAATCCCACAATGACTCAGTTCAGGATGATTCCAGAACCCTATCTTGTACAGGTTATATCTCTGAAAGTATAAGACATCAGGAGCTGAAATTTTAACCCAACGTACCTTGATCTATCTACTAAATATCCTCCAAGCTGTTCCTTCTGAAACGTTGTAGAAAAAAAATTATAGAAAAAAATTCCAAGGTGTCTCAAATGTAGCAACAAAACCCCAAGACCTTGAGCTCTGATACCATATGTTAAGAACCAAATATCAATATAGCATAGAAAAACTTGAGAAAAAGTACTCAAGGCCTTGAAAAAGAGATAATTTCAGATAATAAGCCTTTTCGAGCGGGCAACCTCCTTTTACCCCACTTAAATGTTCAAGTACTAGATGAGTCCAAATGAAAATGTCTCCTTGGTATATATAGGAGACTAGGAGGTATAATTACAACTAATGGAATAAAACCGACATAAATAAAATAACATTAGTAATGTAATATTCCCCAACTAAGGGGTAGTGAGCCAATATTAGGGCTTAACACATAGAGTTTTTGAGCATGTTTTGTTGTAATTGATCATTTGTTAAGAAACATTTTTGATACCCCGTCATGTTGAATAGATGGTCCAGCTTTTAAAATCACATGGAATTGGGCTTGCACGATGATGGAGTTACACTTGCATGATTTTATTATTTGGTGCATATCTTGTGTTGGAATGGTGGTTATTGTCTGTTTAATTGTCAATTCAGTTTTGGCAATTTGATCTTGATTATTTGGCGATTGCCTATATTTATTTAATGAATGTCATTACATTCAAAGTGTCAGACCCTCTGGTAGTGATACTGTGACTTCATTGATATTTTTGGAAATATAAATTGGAGTATATTTGTTGATTGAAGTAATGTATGGGCAGTGGTTGATTTTGATGGTTTACAGATTGGAAATGGGTACTGTTAAAAAATTGCTATAAAATGCAAAGGATGTAAATGACAGGAACAAAACCCCTTACAAATTGTGTGAAGTACATGTTGTCATGTGGTGATACTATGTTGGATATTTGATTATGATAAAAAAACTAGTTAAATGCACAAAAATTGTTATTTTGGTCAAAGTGATTGATGGTTGATACATCTCTTTTCGCAGAATGTTTTGTGGATCGTTTAGTTAATTTCATGAAAATTAATCGTCTTTATTCCCTTCCATGTTTTCATTTTCCGCTAATTACAAATCCCATCACCTTCCCATATTCATTTTTTTACTCCATGTTCTGAGATTGATTACAGTAAAGAGAATTTCTGTGTTAAAGTAGATGGAAGTGGCAACGTCTTGTGTGGATTGTAGTGAGGTTTTATTTGTTTCTTTACAGTTGATTGTCATTGTCATTGAGTAGTGACCATGTTTTTATCCTCTCATTATATCATATTTTTTCTCAATACAACCCCCTCATATATCCCAGAACCTTTTTCCACCCCCCTGCTCATTGATTGGCAGTAAAGCAATTTGTATGGATTGGATTGCATGAGTCTAATATATTGATGAGCCAAAATCCATTTCATATTTTAAAAGAGTTGTCATGTATGGTTAAATAAAATATCATTTTCTAATCAATCATGCATGCATGGATGCACCATTCAGATAAAAGGCTAAAAACAGAGGCCTATCACGCGTCTGTCAAAAAGAAGGACTAAAGGATAATAGCATCATCAAGGAAAAGTATGACTTTGAGTTTTATTCTATCTATCGTTTTATGACATTTGACTTCATGGATCTTTGGACAACATGTTTATTTTGGATATATGAATATTATTTTTGAAATAATTTCAAATTTCATGAGCTCAAATTACCAAAAGTGAATATGTTGATGGGAGACACAAGGTGGTGTGTTTTTATTAACTAATGGTTATGTTATGATTATTATGATTGTTATGAACTAAAGGGAGCCAGAAGGGGTCCCACCTACTAGTTATTATTATTTATGACCTTTATTATGATTATTACTTTTCCCCCTAACTAAATTTAGTTGAGTCTTTAATTAACTTAACTAATGAGTTGGTTCAACTATTTCAACCAATTCTAATTTGTTAAAAGCAAAAGGAAAGGGATGAACAAAAGGAGGATAGAAGCAGAAGAATACTAAGGTTTTATCTTTGAGTTTATGTTGAGATAGTTCAATTTTCATTCATTCATATATTCATCACAACCTAATTCTCTTTTATGATAGCAGGGTCTTATTGTAGACAACAATATTCAGGGCTGAATCAAATCATTCAGACACTTGTTCTTCAGAGGTGTTGATCTATCTTTGATAGTCTGTGTAGACTTATCTGTTTGTGAATTAATTTTCATGACTGATAAAGGTTATTGTGTAGATTCGAGTGGGTAGCAATCTGTGGCAAGTTGATCCAAGTTTTACAGTTCAATTTTGGTTTTCTGTCAGAGGTCCTTTTGTATGTTCCATCGGGGTTGTCTAAGTTTGACTTTGGACCAATATTTCTGTATGAGATTTTGTAAAGAAAATGACTCTTTGGTGAATTGGAATGAAATAAAGGATTGCTTTATGTCTCATCTATCTTGATTATCATATTGGTGTCTTTAATTTTGTTCTTACATTTATTTTAGTAGTTACTATTATATTCACACAATTACATAAAAAGTGAATTTCCAACAAGATTTTTGTTGATAAAAGACTAGCCTAAGCACTCGTAATTAATACTTATGAGTTAGGATGTTATTTTTGTTGGCTATAAACATAGGGTGATATTCCCGTCTACTTTGCTTTAGCCAAGTAAAGTCAGAAAATGCTTGAGTAAGATCAATTCATATCTTTTCCTCAACATTTATTTGGCGACCGTACCAGGGAGATCTTCGATATCTCTCTGGTTAAAATTTTGTATTCGATTTTTCATCGAGACATATTTGTTTTATGAAAATGATTCTTTGATTATTTTTCTATTAATGACTGTTCCTGTTGCAAGGCAGCCCAATATTGATCCCGGTCTTCAAGACTAGAGCAACATTGCTTTGAATCTGTTTAACACCATTCAAGACACTGCCAATACCCGTGCCGAACTTAACCATTCTTGGGTAGCGATTGAACAAGATATTAGTGCTCAAGAAAAATTGGAGGCTAGACATAGACAACCTAGAAATCATTAGTAACCTTTTGTTTCTTTAGTTGTCCTTTCTTTCATATCCTTATATTCTCGTGCTTCTAGAAGAAGAAGGGGCTTGTCACCTGAAATCAATCGTATTGTTGAAATAGGAAGAATAAACATAGTGTTATATGTCCAACAAAGTGCTCTAAGGAGGAATTTATCTGATTCATCGAGCTCATCTTTCTTTCCCTCATCTATCATCCACAAGATGGAATCTAGTGGTGGCTCTGGTGGCACTGGGAGTGCGCCATCTTCCCAATATTCATCGTCATCGGTGATTGGTAGCTTGTACAACCATCATATCCCGATCCAATCTACTACAAACCCCACCAAATTCATTAAGAAATATGGGCTTTTTTAGTTCGAAGAGGATGACACAACCACACCATGGCATGTGTCCTCTCCTCTTAACTTAACACCTACTACTCGTTCACTTCCGAAGTTTAAAGATCACTTGCCTAGGTTTTCAGGAAATAACATTGTAAGTGCAAATGAACACCTAGTGTCATTTTCAAATGCTTGTCATAGCATAGGGGCTAATGATAATGAAACTTGCATGTGCTTGTTCTTCAATTCCTCAGAAGGAAAGGTTGTGGCCGATTTATTTGACCTTCCTTATAAGATCCTATCTACTTGGGAGGAATTAATCTACTGGTTCAAATCAACTTATGGGAAATCTAAAAACCCAGCCGAGAAGTTAAGGGAATACCATAATGTTACCTACAAGGAAGGTGAGACCATCAAGTCTTTCAACATGTGTTTCACCAAGTTGTACAATCAAATCCCAGAACTTATCTTCCCTCATAACCAATCCGCTTTCATGCATTACTACAATGCATTGCCTTCTCCCTACCATCATAGGCTTGAAGAAAAGGCCATCGATAATCTCAGTTCCGCTCTACATACTTTCTCAGATTATGAAGAACAACTTGAAAGAACTGGTCTTCCCCATGGAGAATCAGTTACACAAATAGACATGTCCTCTCTCTTACAACTAGTACAAGATATGAACAATCGTATGATAGCATTTGAGCGGAAGGGTACTGTATCGCCTCTCATCCCTAGAGATTTATCCTTTTTTGCACCTCCCTTTAGAAATCCGGTTGAAAACAATATTCAAATTAAAGCTATCCTACCTTGGAGTTGGTGCAAATTTTGCGAGGAGCACCACGAAGAAACCACATGTGAGGTAAGGAAGAGTGCCAGAGATAAGATCTTTTGTAAAAGACTAGAAGACACTATCGTTGTCCTAGATTTTGCAGAGCCAGAGGATGCCATGGTTATTAATAATAGGAACAAGACCTATGCTCCAAAGGATAAATTTGACCCTCCTCGCAATTCTTTAGCCCGAGCTCATCCTCAACCACTGCTATGCCCTAGGTTCCTAAAATTCCTGCGATTCAAAAAATCACTTCCCCTCTTCCCTCTTCTAAATACAATATCTTGAATCAACTGGCCAACATCAAAGAAGATGCAACCCTCCTAGACATGGTTGTCGTCCCTGAAAAACAGATGCATCTGAAACAATTCATGGATGAAAAATATTCTGTTGTAGCCAATATTTCCAAAGAGGTAGACGAAGAGGATTCTTCTGTAAATAAAGTAGGTGTACATAACCTTAGATACCCTGTAAAAAAACCCCCCTTTTTACATTTCTGTAAAGATCATGGACAAAATTTCCCATTGTTACCTCATTGATGGTGGTTCGGGCTCAAGTGTGATGTCAAAGATTATTATGGAAGAGATAGGATTGTCTTGTATAGATGAAAACTCCAGAAGCATGCTTTGTTATAATAGTCTACAACAAAAGACCATAGGTGAGATTAAATATGTGACCCTAGTTTTGTGCGCCCATCCTGAAATAAAGATGACCCTCAATATTCAGGTGATTGACATGCCAGTAAGAAATTACTCAATCATCCTAGGAAGAGATTGGCAAGCCTCAATAGGTGGGTACCTCTCACTCGACGGGACACATTTATCTATTCCTCGAAACAAAAAAAATATTTTAGTCCTTAGAGAAGGAAGCATATTACTGTACATTAAGAGTGTCCCACAGTCTAACGTAAACTATATCGAGGAGGAATTAGGAGTGTATTCCATCTTTGCCGAGGAATATAACATTTCCATGGAACAAATCGATTTAGATGATGGCATGTGGCACATGCACTTTGATGGTTCATGCTCAAATAAAGGTAACATAGCTGGAATTATCTTGATTTATCCTATAGGAAAAATCCATAACTTTTCTTATTGATTGGAATTCACTTGCACTAACAATGCCATTGAATTCGAAGCCTTGTTATTAGGCATTGAAAACGCTTATAATCTTGGCTGTGGTCACCTTTTAGTTTTTAGAGATTTCGATCTTGTTGTGAATCTTGTGCGTAAAATTTACTCTCCTAGCAACAAGTTGATGAAACGATACACCCAAACCGTTTGGGCACTTATCTTGAACCTTTTATCTTTCAACATCACCCATGTTAAAAATGGCCGATCGGTTAGCAATTTTTGCAGCCTCCCCTAATCGACAACTTCTTCCACACATAATTGATTGTACATTTCAATCCCTATATCGTCCGCATATTCCCAACAATATAGAATCTTGGCAGGTCTTCCCTAACAATGATAGCATTTGTGATTTTATTCAAAATGAACATTTTAAACCTAAGGAAATTATATCCATAGAAGATAACAAGATTCCTAAAGGCTTGACTCCTCTGGAGAGTTCATTTTCATCGAGTGATGTAGGCAACAAGGAGAAACAAAAGGAAGAAGAGTCGAAAAGGAAGGTGGGTGAAACCATCTCATTGAACATTGGGACACCCAAGACTCCAAAGAACATCAAAATAAGTGCCAAATGTTCAGATGAAGAGAAAGAGAAGTTTACCAAGTTGCTTGGTGAATTTCAAGATGTTTTTGCTTGGTCTTATGAGGATATTTGTGGTTTTGATCCTGGCCTTATACAACATGCCATCCCCATTCAGGAAGGTGTAAAACTAGTTAGGCAAAAACAAAGACCTATCAACCCCATGCTAGAAGAAACCATTCGAAAGGAGTTGGAAAAACTTTTGAAGGCTGGAATCATCTTTCAAGTCAAATATTCTAAATGGGTCTCAAATCTAGTCCCCGTTCAGAAAACAACTGGCCATATTAGATTGTGTGTTGATTTATGTGCATTAAATCGAGCTAGTATAAAGGACCACTTCCCTCTTCCCAACATGGAAATGATTTTGCAGCAAGTTGCAGGGTCACAAATGATGTCCTTACTTGACGGGTTTTTCGGTTACAATCAAATCAAGGTAAAAGGGGCAGATAAATATAAAACCACCTCTATTATTCGTTGGGGTACCTTTTCTTATGAACGTATGCCATTTTGTTTATCTAATGAGGGTGCCACTTTTCAAAGAGCTATACAATTATGTTTTGATGATTTGATCGGTAAGATCATTCAAATCTACCTTGATGACTTAACAATTTACTCTAAAATCCGATCAGATCATTTTGGCCATCTGAGAAAAGTTCTCATGCGATGTAGGAAATTTGGAATTTCCCTAAACCCTTCCAAGTCTATTTTTGGTGTTACCGAGGGCAAGCTCCCTGAACACATTGTCTCTGATTTAGAAATAAGTATCAATCCTGAAAGTATCGCTGCTATCCTTAACCTTCCCACTCCTACTTCCAAGAAATAGGTTCAAGCCTTTATGGGAGTTATTAACTTCGTTCGTAGGTTTGTTCTAGATTTTGTAGTGATGGTCAAGTCAATCCATAATCTTCTTAAGAAGGACCATTCTTTTTCCTGGACTAATGATGTTGGAAATTCTTTTGAAGGGATTAAGAAAGAAATTAGCTCCGCATTGGTTTTGGCAAAGCCATATTTTGAGAAGGAATTCATGATTTATACTAACGCCACTGAGGAGGCAGTTTCTGTTGTCCTTATGTAAAATGATGGTCAAGGAAATGAAAAACCTGAGGCTTACATGAGTCAAAGTTTGTCTGATGATGAATTTAAATACTCTTTTATTGAGAAACATGTTTTTTCTCTTGTTAAGGCCGTTGAAAATTTCCGCCACTACATCTTGGGTAAGCATACGTTGGTAAAGGTCCATTTACCTACTGTTAAGTTTTTTCTCTCACTGAATTATCTTTCAGGAAAACTTGCACATTGGGTTTCCAAGATCCAGGAGCATGATTTGAATATCGTGACTTCTACCACTATCAAGGGACATGACCTAGCCCTTCACTTGGCTCAACATGATGAGAATGGTGAAGAAATTGATGAAGAAGATAGTTCCCTTTCATCCATCTTTTACATTGATGATCAAATCCTCCCTGTGTTTGAACATCCTTGGTACAAAAATTTAGTTTATTATTTACATAACCAAATATGTCCAGACAACTTAGACACTCATTAAAGGAGAAGGTTTCGTCTTGAATATGCAAGATATGTCATTATAGGAGACCTGTTATTTTGAAGATTTGTTGATGGTGTGTTGCTTCACTGTGTAAACAATGAAGACGCGTATAAATTGTTGCAAGAAGCTTACGACTCTTCAAGCTCTGTCATTCATGTTGGAGGTCATTTTTCTGCAAAGACCATTTCTTTCAAGATTATTAGAAATGGATATTATTGGCCTTCGATATTTCACGAATCTTATATTTTTTTGAGGTCTTGTGACAAATGCCAAAAATTCGCTGGGAAAGAACGCCTTTCAGCCATGCCATTACAACACGTCCTGCCGGATTTTTCCTTTTCAAAGTGGGGATTGGATTTTATTGGTCCTATTAACCCTCCTTCTTCAGCTGGGCAAGTTTTTATCTTGACAGCCACAAACTATTTTACAAAATGGGCTGAAGTTGTCCCACTTAAACATTCCATAGACAATCAAGTAATTTCTTTCCTTGAAAATAATATTTTTTCTAGATTTGGTCTTCCATTGGAAATTTTAACAGACAACGGTCCCACTTTCATTTTTGTTAAGATGACTCTATTTGTAGTCAATTTGGGGGTTAAACATTTCACGTCATGAGCTTATTATCCCCAAGGAAATGGGCAAGCCGATTCCACCAACAAAAATATGGTAAGGATCGTCAAAATGCTCATCGAGGATAAACCTCGTCAATGGCACACTCTCCTCACTTATGCCCTATGGGAAGATCGAACTACCACCAAAGTAAGTACTGGTTGTACCCCTTTTTAGTTGGTTTATGGTTAAGAAGCCCTCCCGCCAACAGAGATGGAAATTTCTTCCTTAAGGTTGATGCTACAGACCGAAGAATTCAATTCTTCATATGTTTCACAAAGAGTAAATGCATTGCTAGATTTGGAAGAAAAAAGGGTGTTTTATTTGGATAATATTAAAAGGAGACAACAAACTGTTAAGAAATATTTCAACAAGAGTGTCAAAATTGTCAAGTTTAAAGTCAATGAAAAACTTCTGCTATGGGATTCAGCTCATGCTGATAGGGGAAGACATTCAAAATTTCAGAAATTATGGCTGGGTCCTTTCAAAATCGCTTTTGTCTTAGGTACAAATTCTTACATTCTAAAGGATTTGCAGGAGCGATTGTTTTCCTACAACACTAACAGTTCTCACTTAAAGCATTACGTGGAACCAACTTGAAAATCTCTACAATGTCTAGATTTCCTGTATTTTAGTAGTCTAGCTCTGTTTTCAGGTTTTCATTTTTTTCTTCTGCTTATGGTAGTTGTTTTCTGTTTTAAGCATTTCCTATTGCCTTTACTTTTCTATCACTTTATTTCTCCCATTTTAATCTTTTGCAATATTATTCAGTTGGGCTTTTTTTTTTGTCATCTTTTAGTTTCAGTAGAGAATAAGATGTTGGATCATATTTGCCACAGTGACACTCCTGCAAGCATTTTTAGTCAATAACAATCAAGCTTACACAATTGTTATGATGTCTTCTCTGAAGGACCCTTGAAATTGTTATATATTTCCATTGTTTTCTTATATAGGATTGGTTATCTCTCGCTTCTTCTTGCCATTTCTTCATCCATTGAGAGTTTAAGAGAAAATATGAAAAATTTCCTCCTTAAAGGTTAAAGAACAGATTCCAGTCGACGGATTATGCATACAGTGGTAAAACCCCTCATACTTAACATTTTTGATAAGTTATTCCTAAGTTCCAGGTCATCTTTCCATTAAATCCGCTCACTTCCCCCTGTTGCATAATCTTCCTGGTTATATTTTCTTGACTTGCTACTCTTGGTCTGTGAAAC
Source organism: Picea abies (assembly GCA_900067695.1). Taxonomy (NCBI): domain Eukaryota; kingdom Viridiplantae; phylum Streptophyta; class Pinopsida; order Pinales; family Pinaceae; genus Picea; species Picea abies. Next base: position 3,567 of record CBVK0100189333.1, on the reverse strand, counting down.
CATGAGTTCTGAGTTCTAAATCTGTTGGAAACAAATTTTCTTGTGGAGTTGCTAGTTTGTTGATGATTAAATTCGCAACGAAGTTTGGCCCACAAAGTATTGTTAAAGCCTATTATTATAAAATCTAAATAATACTAGTAGGTGGGAACCCCTCATTATATGGAGAGCAAGTCTGGTGTTTATTCGATACTATTCGACACTACTTTCATGGCTGATGATATCTTGCTTTATTGGATAATGGATCTGGCATATTATATAGGGTTCCCTTGCTATTCCAAGATCAATTTATAAAGAAATTTTTTAGGGTATCATTGTTGATTGTTCCTAGATCTATTACTTGTGGCACCTGTGACAAACACATGTTAGTAATAACAAATGGAAAGAAGATAAAAGAAGAAACTGTCCTATGCTAACATTCTATACTATATGCATTGAAAAGGATTGTGGCAAATCCTAGATAACATAGGATAGCCATGTGATTTATTAAGGTTGTATATAACATAGTTGGTATGCATTTCTGCATAATAGAGATGGTAATATGTGATACGGGTGGCGCTCTTGGAAATTAAAGGTTGTTGGTTCAAGGTGGATGATTTGTTGCTAGCACGTACTAAGAATTGAATGAACTTGAAGTAGGTAAGTGGTGTGCATTTATTTCACATCGCCTTTACCCTTACTGTTGGACGCCACTATGGTCAAGCTATCTTCCAAACATTACTGCTGTGGTTATGCTCCGATTTCTCAAGAGGGAGGAACCGCTCGGCCAACTCGCATTTTAAAACATTTGATTATAGGTATGTTCTATTTTTTTTGGCCCTTCATGAATCTACTCTAGTTACGAAATGGATATTGTCTCAAGTGTATTAGCAGTCCTCTCCTTAAGTATTGTGACTGCGTAAATGGTGATTGTGATAAAACGTTGATAATTCTCTTTGAAATGAGGTTGAAGTCATAGCATTATTGGTTACCCTGGGGCATTAGCAGTCACAAGAGATCTATGTTATCCTTGTTGATTTACTTAGAATATCCTTGTTGGTCTTGGTGGGATATCTTCATGTTTTCACATTGTTGTATTCAGTTTGTGGGTTTTTATGGGGTTTAAATGACTGAAGCATTAGTATCACCACACATTGTACATATGGGAAATTGATTGATTTCACCACTAGTGGTCATGAAGTGGGTTTTCCTATTCTTAATTAGCCTTGTCTTCATCGTTGTGTGGTATTTGTTTGATCAAAAGGCACGAGGGTTATACCCTGCATGCATTAAATAAAATTTTCCACACCAAGTTAGAGCCTCACCTCCTGTTATGGCCTCTGTCATGGAATTGTTTCCTATCCATAAACAAATCATAGCCCTCTTTGTGTGTACACCTTTGGCCCCAAATTTTCACCATTACGAGGTATTGGCTATGTTCCTCCTGTGATGGCTACCGAGCAAACCCTTAACCCCCAGTCTGGATTTCTGTAGAGGAGACTATCATGCCTGTCAAGTTTCTACAGGTTATTGTGGATTGAATGTATGGTCAATTACTTTGAATACGTATTTTCCCAGTTGGTCATATGGAAGTCATTTTGGTTTGACATTTAGTTACTGCCTCTGTGATAATAATGATAAACCCTACATTGCCAATTGTACTTTCGAAGTATACAATCACCATCCTTATGCTAATAAATCACTATTTTTAATGGAGAAGGTCTCTGCCCCAATTCGATTTGATGCGTGGTATGCGTAGTTACCACCACTTGTTTGGTTGATTGATTTTCTACAACATTGGTGAATTGTTTGGTTAATACACAATCACTAGTAATTGCACTAATAATTACTTGGATGAATAGTTGGCATTGGTTGCAAAGACTTGATGTTGCTCACGCATATCGCGTGTGTGCATGGTGTTTTAACAAATTAAATAATGGGAATGGTAGTTGTGGTTTCCTTGGGGCCGAATGACCACTGAGCCGGATCACAGCAGAAATTTTATCCACTATAACCTTATGATCATTCAATGGTATATTCTGAGTTCGCACAACATAGTTGATTACAGTTGGAATAAATCAAAGTCATACCATGTTATTAATGACTTAGCATGATGGGTTGATTTATTACTATGATTGTGTGTTTGATATGTTAAATGGAGATATTTCACCGTAGCGTTTTGATGACTGCACATTGCGTATGATATGGATAGCTTGGTTGCTCACACTCAAGGATACCCACAAAGTTTTTGAGCATGTTTTGTTGCAATCGATCATTTGTTAAGAAACGTTGTTGATACCCTGTCATGTTGAATAGATGGTCCAGATTTTAAAATCACATGGAATTGGGCTTGCATGGTGATGGATTTACACTTGCATGATTGTATTATTCGGTGCATATCTTGTGTTGGAATGGTGGTTGTTGTGTGTTCAATTGTCAATTCGGTTTTGGCAATTTGATCTTGATTATTGGGTGACTTCCTATATTTATTTAATGAATGTCATTTCATTCAAAGTGACAAACCCTCTGGTAGTGATGCTGTGACTTCATTGCTATTTTTGGAAATATGAATTGGATTATATTTTTTGATTGAAGTAATGTATGGGCAGTGGTTGATTTTGATCGTTTATAGATTGGAAATGGGTACTGTTAAAAAATTGCTATAAAATGCAAAGGATGTAAATGACAGGAACATAACAACTTACAAATTGTGTGAAGTACATGTTTTCATGTGGTGACACTGTGTTGGATATTTGATTATGATCAGAAAACTAGTTAAATGCACAAAAATTGTTATTTGGTCAAAGTGATTGATGGTTGATACATCTCTTTTCACAGAATGTTTTGTAGATCACTTAGTTAATTTCATGAAAAGTAATCGTCTTTATTCCCTTCCATGTTTTTATTTTCAGCTAATTACAAATCCCATCACCTTCCCATATTCATTTTTTCACTCCCTATTCTAATATTGATTACAATAAAGAGATTTTCTGTGTTAAAGTAGATGGAAATGGCATCGTCTTGTGTGGATTGTAGTGAGGTTTTATTGGTTGCTTTACAATTGATTGTCGTTGTCATTGAGAAGTGACCATGTTTTTCTCCTCTCCGTATATCATATTTTCTCTCAATACAACCCCCTCATATATCCTAGAACCCTTTTCCACCCCCCCACTCATTGATTGGCAGTAAAACAATTTGTATGGATTGGATTGCATGAGTCTAATATATTGATGAGCCAAAATCCATTTCATATTTTAAAAGAGTTGTCATGTATGGTTAAACAAAATCCATTTCATATTTTAAAAGAGTTGTCATGTATGGTTAAATAAAAGATCATTTGCTAATCAAGCATGCATGCAAGGATGCACCATTCAGATAAAAGGATAAAACCAGAGGCCTATCACGCCTCTGTCAAAAAGAAGGACTAAAGGATAACAACATCAGCAAGGGAAAATATGACTTTGAGTTTTATTCTATCTATCGTTTTATGATAATTGACTTCGGGGATCTTTGGACAACATGTTTATTTTGGATATATGATTATTATTTTTGAAATAATTTCAAATTTCATGAGCTCAAATTACCAAAAGT
>CBVK0100189332.1:0-13976 GCA_900067695.1 Picea abies | reverse complement strand
ATCCTAAGTTATGGGATGAAAAGATACCTTATGTACAACATGTTTATAATCGAGTTCACCTTTTGATACATGTTATGGGTACCTACCAAAGGTTCCTTTGGACTTGATGTATGGGAGAGATACTGATGTGAATGAAGTACGAACAGAGGACAGGGCCCGCAAGTTCATCCAGAGGATTCAACAGATACACCAGACAGTCAGGGAACAATTGGAGAAGAGTCAAGCACAGTATAAATCTTGGCTTGACAAGCACAGGGTTGATCATCAGTTCCATGTTGGAGATTGGGTATGGCTTCATATCAACAAGGAATGATTGAAGGGTGAAGGCAAGAAACTCAAGTCCATCCGATATGGACCCTTCATTATTTTGGAGAAAAGTTACACTAATGCTTTTCATTTAGATCTTCCACGTTATATGTAGATTTATTCAGTTGTGAACATAGAGAACTTGAAACTTTTTGAACCTCCCATGATCATAGATCAGGATGAGGAAGTTTCAATACCATCAGTTGATGAGTTTTCACCTGAGTACTTGGATGAGTTAAAGGAAGATATCATCTTGGAAAGAAGGATGAGGAATTCACGCAGAGGTGATGTTGATTATCTCCGAGTAGGCTTAAAGGGCACACATCCAAGCAAGGCAAAGTGGATTGTGAAGGATAAGGTGAGGGAACTCTTACCTTACTTACCAATTGATTGATAAAAGCTTTTAGTGGTCCAGAAATATCTCAGTGGGAAGGCGTGATCCAAAAAGGATCCAGAGAAGGTTAAGATAACTCAGAATGCACAGAAGTAAGTCAGAATGCTCCGAATGGCTTCAGCACACAGCAAAAGGGAAAAAATTCAAAATGCTTAAAACTCGGTGAAAAGGGAATAATCACAAAGAGCGCTTCACAAGATTTCTAATGGTGCAAACGGCTCGTCAAACGAAGTTACGAATCAAAAGTTATAAGCAGTCAAAGTTCATTCAATCCTGGTCAAAAAGGCAAAAATCAAAGTGATACGTGGCGCCATTGAAAGGGTGACACATGGCACAAATGAGTTGGAAAGATGACATGGTAAGGATGGAAGACACATGGGCATGTTAGGTGATGACATGTGTCAACTTCATGGGCAACTCATATGGTGACAAGTGGTAGTTTTTTTGTGGACGAGTTATATAGTGCCACATGGCCCAGTCATGGGATGCTACATGGCACCCCTCCAATGGTTGGAATATGCAAAAGTTTATTCAATTGCCCAAGATTTGAACTCATGACCTCCAAGTATCCCAAAGGCCCCACACATCAATGCTAACCACTACACCACACGTTGTTACTTCATTATTTAATGGTGCACATATGTTTTAAATTAAGGGTTGAATTAAGGCACCAAAGGGAGGGGCTAGGCCTTCATCCCAGCCCCTGTTCACATGCACTAGCACCATATGACTATAGTATTCCTCCCTCTTAGGGGCTTAACCCAACCAACCTCCAAATATAGCAATTCCACCATTTTCACCACCATTTTGTAACCTCTGCCATTTTTAGCAAGCGCACCAAAACTATTATAAAACATGTGTTAAAACGGAGGTCCATGGGATTCGACCTGGAACCTCCACAAAACTAAATGCCTAAATTTATCCAATGTAACCAACTTGCCAACCATGCACTTATGGTATAACCATCTGAAATCTTGTATATATGGGGGTCTCGGGTAATCCATTCGAAAGACACAAGTGCACAGAGAAGGGGCACACTGAGCATGTCTATACAGTACAGATTTGTACGACCTTTTTGCACAGTTTTCAAGATTTTACATGCAGGTCGAGGTTTTTTCAGCATTTATTGCAGGAGAAGTGGCACAGAAACCAAGGAAAGGGTGTCTTGGGGGTCTGAAAGTGTCCGACTCGGATTGAGGCATGGAGATAGCCATTTTTAGGTAAAATGACTCCATGAACACAGTGGTGTTGTTATTTTTCTAATCTGAGCAAAGCTTCTATGGATTAACTCCAGAATGAGGTATACTTATGTATTTTTCCCAATTCTTTTATGGAGTTAATAAAAAGACCTACCCTTTTGAGAGAAGGACCCAGAGACATAGTCAACCAGGGACAAACTCCATTATCAAGTTCTTTGTGTTCATATTGTACGATTATGTCTCTTTCATTTTGATATTTTCCTTCTTTATGGTGTACTTTTGTTTATGCTTATTTTATGCAATTCTTTAATAAGTCACGCGATGAAAAGATCCCGGATCAATTTCAGAGGATAGAAGCCAGAGGAAAGTGTAGAGCTATATGGAAGTGTCTGTATGGGTTTTCAATACATATACATGATTCAAAATGGAGGAAGTCACATATGTATGAGGATCAGCTGAAGGTGAATCACATACACCTTAAAAAAAGTGTTGTTTAGGGGTCCTATGACAGAGAAAACAACGACAGGTTTGTATGTAGTTGTATTTCTCTTAGTGGGCCATTTTCCCTGTTATGGGAGCCCTAATTTGACCTTGATAAAAGCATCTAAGTATCGGTTTTCCCTCCGCAGTTTTTTCCAGGGGTAGTTTACCCGAAACTATTGGTGTCTTCTATGTGAGATGTTGGTTTCCTATTTTATGCTTCTATTGCATGTTTAGTTGATTAATCAACTATGTTTTTAGTAGATAAAGTGATTTTATTTTGAGCTAGTTGTCAGGTGTTGGGTAGGAGAATCTCAACATGATATCAGAGGATACCAAGGGTTGTTAGAGAGGATAAATCAACATGTATCAGAGCATAGTCTCTAAAGGGAGGAAACCAAGAGCACAAATCTTAGTAGTTGCAAGAAGATCTTGACAAATTTATAAGCAAGAGGCAGAAATCAAAGGACATATTTATGTGAAATGATAGTACTGAGGTGGAATAGAGGTTTTTTGCAAGTGTACATAGGTATACATGGGTCACAGTGGTAAGAGTCATGTACATACACAATTTTCAATGGGTCTAATCACTTATATATGTGGGTTACAATGTTAACAATAACGTACAAGTCCATACATGATAGTACAGGGGTAGTTTCAATATTAGAGGGTTATCAAATCAGACCTTGGATCCAAGGATTTGAAGGAGAGAGGGGGTCATCCTTTGAGACGCAGTGGTGAACACATTGAATATTAAGGATAGGTTGGAAGGGGCAACCAACTTCTGAGAGTGGAAGGAAAGGATTCTTCTTCTATTGAAGGAGAATTACCTCAAAGAGTATGTGGTTGCAAGTCCTACTGATTCACAGGAATTGGAAGCTCACAAGAAAAACGAAGTGAAGGACAAGTGGGTGTTAATAGAATTTATAAAGGATCACTTAATACCTTACATTGTTGATAATAAATATTCCAAGGAAATGTATGATTCTTTAGTGGTTCTATACCAAAACAAGAATACAAAAAGGATGCTACATTTGAAGAACCAGCTTCAAGTTGTCAGTATGTCCAGTGAGGACATGGTTTTAAACTATCTTATGAAGATTACATGGATCTAATATCATCTTGAAACCATTGGTGAGATAGTACAGGATGTCGATTTGGTGAATGTAGTGTTGAGAGGTTGTCCTAGGTATTGGGAACCTTTTTTTTCATGGGATACGTGCATGAGATATGGTGCCAAGGTTTGATAGACTTTGGACTGATTATATCTAGTAGGAGACTTAGTTAGAGTCTAGGGATGGTTTGAAGAGTATCATTGGTGAGAACCTTTTTCTTTCTAGATAGACAAGGAAGGGTAAGTTTAGGAATATTGTCAGTGGAGATTCTATCACTTAATATGGAAAGAAGAAGAAGGACATGAGAAAATTCAAGTTCTTTGCATGTCACAAGTTTGGAAGAAGAAGGACATGAGAAAATTCAAGTTCTTTGCATGTCACAAGTTTGAGCATTATGCAGGTCAATGCCCACATAGGAAGAAGGGGGGAAAGAAGCACAACCAGAGGTAGTTGTGATGACAAAGACTCAAGGGGATGAATTTTGCAATAAGTTTTAACAAAAAAAGTTCTTACTTGTTTCCTAGACTTCCTTGGGAACCATATCAGTTGGTGCATGGTTGATAGATAGTGGATCCACATGTCATTTGATAGGAGCATGAGAGGTTTTTGAGAGCTTCACGGAGTATAAATCAGAGATGCATGTAAAAATTGGTATGGGGACCAAGCATGCAATGAAGGGATCTGGAAAACTGTTGTTTTAAATTGGAGTCGGGAGGCACATTGAGAGTGACGAATGTGCTATGGGTGCCAAAACTCAAGAGGAGTGTGATCTTAGTTTCAGTGATTGAGAAGAAGGGACTTGACGTAGAATTCTAGGATGGAAAGGTGTTGATCAAGCCCAAATGATATAACTCATACAAATAAATTGTCTTTAGAGTTAGAGAGAGAAACTTGTATAGGATAAATGGCTAGCCTATGCGAGTAGTGGTGAGTACTAGAGTGGTAGAGAACAAGGAGAAAGTAGCTTCGAAGGTTGAGCAACTCAGAGTGAGTCAACCTTCAAGTTTAGGTGGGAAGGAGCATCCTTTCAAGTCTGTCAAGAAGGAGTCATGGTATGATATGGACATGCATGATTCTCAGGAGCAGGAGGCTTCTAGGAGCATAGGCAGTGAGTCTTCAAAGACAGGTCATATAATGATGGTTGAGATAGCTTCTATGTCAGAGGGAGCATCCAATTAGGTAGATTTGAGAGGAGGCATGGTAACAGATATGGTAGTGAAGATAGAGCCAACTCTAGGGTGGAGAAGTACCTTCCTCTCTAAGAGGGAGTGTTGATGTTAGTGGTAGCATCAGGCATGTACTTTCACATTGGCATGTGTCTAGCATGTGGAAGTCGTCGAAAGCCTAGTGTGAGTTTACTTTAGTTAAAATGAATTAATAAAAGTAAAAAAAAAATATTAATTAATTGAGTTATTTAAGGAACATGCTTAGCATGAAACATGTAATCTAAATCTCAAGTGAGTGTGAGAAGTAATCTCAATCGTAGATCACTTTGGAGATTATAAATAGATTGCAACTCATGATTATAAAAGAAAGGCTAGGGAGAAGGAGGAAGAAACTTTTGATGAGAGATCAAAGTGAGAGACTTTGGTGAGAGATCAAGGTCAAGAATTTTTGTGAGATGCTAAGGTCAAGGATAGGAAAGAAGGAATTTTTCTAGTGAGAGGAGTGTAGAAGAAAAGGACTTTTTCTTACGTGGAGTGAGGAGATCTCACATGTTGGGTGAAGAGATTTCATCCAAGTGTTGATGGAGAGAGTGTTGGATCACAAAGGACCGTGATTCAAGATCTTGGATAGATGGAAAAGGACTTCCATATAGAGATCATACAAGTCAAGGAGAAGAGAGAGAAGAGGTAGTCACAGGTGGGTTTCAGAGGATAGAATCCAAAGGAAAGGGTAGTGTCGTACGAGTTTTTCATACATATATGTGATTCACATTGGAGACAGTCACGTATGTACATAGGTCAGATGAAGGTGAATTTTGTACACCTTGAAAAACATGTTGTTCAAGGGTTATACAATAGAGAATACTCTGCCAGGTTTGTCTATAGTTGTATTTATCTTAGTGGACCATTTTACATGTTACAGGAGCCCTGATTTGACCTTAATAAAATCATCTAAGTATTGGTTTTCTCTCTATGGTTTTCCAAGGGTAGTTTAATCGAAATAATATGGTTTCTTATGTGTGATATGTCGATTTCTTAGTTTATGATCACGCTGCATGTTTATTTTATTTCTTAGTTGTGATTTTAGTAGATAAAGTGATTGTATTTTGAGCTAATTGTTGGGTGTTGGGTGGGGGAATCTCAACATGGTACATAAGAGGACGCCAAGGGTTGTTAGAGAGGATATATCAACAACATATTGGGTGGAGTCATCTCTTGGCTTGTTGCATGCCCAAGGAACCCCAACTCTCCCCATATATGAAGACTATGTTTCTTCAAATGCATCGAGCATCCTTCTTGCCCAATTTCCTTTGTTTGAGTATGTGATGGAAGTGTGCAAACTTGGCCTTGACACCTAGAATTTTAAGATAGAAACTTTGTGATTGATTATTTCAAAATAGATAACTTGTCAATACTATGATCTTTTGTTATTTCTACACACAACCAAATATAATTATAGGAAAATTGAAAATAAGACACCACCAATATTTGAACTTGGGTTACAAAATATAAATTCCATTTTCCTCACCATTAGACCATGGAACCACGTGTGAATTATATAAGGGAAACTATTTATTGATTCATGTGACTACATATGTTTCCTAAACCACAAAGTAGAGTTGAAACTATGGACACTCACACTGAATTTATTGCTTGGAGAAAGAGTATTAATAGATAGTCCTTAGCTCAAGGATTTTTCTATGAATATAGGTTCATAGGATCATGTTCACATTAGGAGGTAGGTTACAGAAAAATCATTATAATAATTTATTCATATAATCTGTATTGATGTGTCATTTTTATATGAAGGAGAAGTTTGAAATTCATGTGAAATTGATCAAAGTTTGACACTGTCCAGTCCAACTAGTTCTGGGGTTGTACTAATCCAGTTGAAGGCTTCAAACCAATAATGGCTAGTTTCGTACATGAACCAGCCACAAATGGAAAAATCAACCAGTTATGTATATAAACATGTAGTTGATGATGGGGACCACTTAAACATATTTTAAAAAATAAAAATAAAATAAATAAAGGTGAAACACTAAACTTAACCCTACCTCCTCCCCCCCCATTCTATTTAAAGAGATCCCCACCCTTCATTTCAGTCACACAATTCATTTGAGCAATTTGGAATTTTTTAGTTGAGTTTCTTGGGATGATTTGGAGAGGTGATTGAAGGGTTGATTTAGAGAGTTTTTGAGATCAGTTTCTTAGGCGAATTTGAAGTTGATTCGAGGGTTTGTTTTCATAATTTTTTGGGTTGGGTTGGAGTTGATTCAAGGGTTGATTTTCATAATTTCTTGGATTTTTATAGAGTAGTTTTTTTGTTGTTAGGACTTATTTTGGAGTTCTTGTTTTGGAATATTGGAGATTCTCTTATTCTATTAATTTGGAAGGATTGTGAAGGTATGTTGAAGATGTCTTTTAGTTTTAAAACCCTAATTAGCAATATCTTTGCAATTGTTATTTTTTCCTAGTAATTAAGAATTCCTGGGGTTTTATTTGCAAAAATTTTTTGTTGGTATAAAAATTGGCATGGCTCCTAAAGAGAAGAAGGATCCATAATGAGATCAATTCCAATTGGTTGAGGGGAAAATGGTATGCAACTATTTTTAAAAGGAAGCTGGTATAAAAACACTTACCACATGGAAGAGGCAATGCAAAACCTTCTCTAGAAGCCTTTGTGGATATAGAAGTTGAGATGTAAAACATTTCCTAGAAGCCACATTTGATAATGAAGAGATATATTGGATGAACATGGACCCACTTACACAACCAGAAGATTTGAACATTATTGTTGGATGGTTACTTTCTAGGTTAGGGGGATCAAGTCGAAATCCCATTTTTGAGTCTAGTCATGTTGAGGACGTAGATAATGATAATTTAGATGATTCTATGATATGATTAGATTGTAGATTCTAGAGTATATACTGTAGTTATTAATTACTACTATCCTTATTTTTGGACTCTAGAGGTATTTAGAGTCTCTTCGTTGATGTAATTTGGTTTAGATATGGATTATGTTTGATGTTATTTTCGTTATATGAACCCTTACTTTCTATGCATATGAGAAAATTTGCAAATTTGTGTATAATGGTTTGGATTCACATGGATGTATATATATTTTTTTTAAATTTGAATATTTTATGTATTTTTTGGTCAATCGATTTTGTGGTTAGGTTTTGTTTATGGTTTTCCTCTAGTTTTAATTTTTGGGATTGATTGGTTTGATGACTAGTCCAATTATGATATCATTGATTTCGTGTCTATATCCAATATATCTTCCAAATAGCCATGGTATCTCAAATAAGATGTGATCGGATGTATATCACCCTTAATGATAATTGAGGCTTCATTGTTATCAATGGCCAAAGCCATGCCGTATTTGATGGTTAACCTTTCACCATTGTTGACACTATATTTCTTTGTCATCAACACTCATCCTATTGTCACCTTTTCCATCATCGAATAATGTCCTATTGACCCTTCTATTCTTGTCAATATTCCCCTATTAATTGTCCCTTCATTCATGATTTTGTTCAATGGTTTTGTACTTGGCTTTTCTCGAAGCCTCCGAGCTCAAATATTTATCCTTAGGACTTGGCCACTTCCTTAAGGTTAGTTTAGAAATTATTTTTTGACATATCAAACCTCCCCACTAGGAGATCAATGGTCCAAAAAACCTTCACTTATTTTCAAGTGTGGAAATTTCTATTGAACTTGCTTTGCATTATACAACCTTGATTCCTAGGGTAATTAATATTTTTTGCCAACTCTTTGTAACTTTTGATCAGCTTGTCAAATCCTTTGAAGCTTGTTGTCCAAAATTCAATTCACATCTAATATTTTGTGTTATTTTGTAATTAACTCATATAGGGCCAATATAATCAAAACAAGTTGATGGTATTTCATGCGAAAAGAGAATGTATCAATGAATTTCTTCTTCAGTATTTTCCAATCTCATAATTGCTTCCTTCCTCTCTTCAAATTTATACATTTTCTTACTAAATTCCCTAGGGTATCTAGGAAGAAATGAATCCATACTATTTCAAATACAAGTAAATCTATTCTCCATGAATTTTCACACTTATATACATGTCTCTAGGCATTCATTCCATGTTCCAAATTTTCATTTGGATTTATTGCTATAGTCAACAATTTTCTACCAAATATCTAAATGAAATAAAATGTATCAGTCAACTAGGATTGAATTCAATGTGAATGTGTGCTATATCAATGAAGTAGTTATCATATAAATGTTTCCATCGATTACTAAATCCTAACTCGATTTCCAATTTCCGTCACAACCTCATTCACATTGACCTTAAGTGAATGGTGCTCCATAAATCTCAAAAGTGGGAATGATGTTAGTTCAACTTTTTGGGGGATCATACTTGGATTTTATTTAATCTTCCTTTCTTGAATATTAGTTATTTTTGTAATTGTAAAGCATGCCTTAGGTATTTTTGTAATTGTAAAGAATGCCTTAGTAAATATAAATTGGATTCCTTAAATTCTCCCACAATGAATAAAACTTGAGTCATAAATTTCCAATTGCAATCAAATAGATCAGCATTAGAACCCTCCTTGATACACATTGGGCCCTTCAATTCCATATCCCCATTGTAGTTCGTTTCAAACTTTGCATATATCGATTGTATTATTTGATAAATGTAATTAATTATCACCTTTCTATGTGGCTTGTTACCACAAAATATCATACTTCTCGAGATAAAGTCCAAAATATAAAGTGCATATTTGGAGCAACTAAGAGGGGGGCACTATCACCTCACCAACCATCTTGGCACTTCTGGTCAACTCTCCTCCAGCTCAAAGGGGGCTTCCCTAAGGTAGGATTTCTAGGTTTTAAGGCAATGAATTCCAAGGTGATTTTGAAGAGTAAACCCAACAAAATAGTTTAAGGATTTTAAAGGATACAATTTTGATGCAAGGATTGAAGACCAATGCCTTGGTGTACTATTATTTTTGGGGCATATGGGGTCAAATAAGGACACAACCTTGAAATAAAATGGGTGAATCTAGGGTGATATCTAGTTTTTTCCACTACTAATTGTAGAAGATCCTCCTGGTACCCTAAAACAAACTTTAAGAATAGATTTATGGGAAATTACTCCACTAGTAACCTTCCAAGAGAAATGAAGAGAAGGGTTTTTTTAAGAAGACCCAAGAGAATGTGCCTTCTCCCCTAGAAAAGTACAATTACACTTGAAATTCATTCCATGAACATATATCACAAGATAAGAGGAGACAACTTACTCAACCAATATTTCATCCATCCAAAACCCAAAACAATGAATCATCCAAGAAGAAGAAGATATTTCCATATTATTCTCCTCAAGAGATCATCACTCTACTCAACCATCCATAGCCTTTTATAAAATAAGATAAAATATCATACCTCTTCTAAGGGATTTCTCCCGACCAAATCCAACCATGAAAAAATAATGAGGAAGTGCATCTTTATTTATAGGGAGATTATCAACTTCCTTTACATTAAAATATTATTTTTTTAAAGTAAAATCCCTTATTCTAGCCTATGGAGGGGGGAAAACACCCTCTTGTGTAATTAATTAATATAGAAGGCACAAGATATGAGTTGTTCATGCCATGTGTACAATGAAATCAACCCAAATAAGGGTATATCCCCAAGTGATGGCAAGTAGGGGGTCCAAGGTGTAGCATCCACCCTCAAAAAAGGCCCTTCAAAGGTGAATTTTGCGACAAGAAATGCAATCAAACACTCTAATATTTTCTCCAAGTATTCTTCCAAGTGTGGACATGGACTTCCAAGTCTGTACATGGACTTCCAAGTCTGTACATGGGCTTCCAACTGTGACAATGAACCATAAACCACTACCCATTATGACCCTCATAAATATTAGTATCCAACAAATGTTCCATAGTTGCATTGACAACTCTTTTAATGTCAATCACCAAACACCCTAGATCGAATGTCATGTACTTGGATGTTGTATTGTTGATCCCAATGGAAAGGTATTTCCTATCTCCATAAATCTTTATTATACCCAGTAAAAATACCACCACCTAGATGTATACATTTAACATAATCTGCTTTCAACCAAAGATGGCTCATAATTTCTTACAAATTCGCTTTCCATAACCTCCACAATACCAAACTCAGTAGGATGTATTATTTTGTCATGAAGTGTATATATAAGCTTCAAAACCACATCTACACTACTAGGTTTCTTACTCGCATATTGAACTTGAAATACTTCCATGTGTGTATGAGGATCGAATTGTTCATTTAGTGGATCAAACCTTTCGACTCCATGTTTTTTTACACATCTGACAATCGCCTTTCATTGATCACCTCTTCTTCCAAAAGGATTTTCAATAGTGGCGTTTCTTGACATTAACCACTACCAAACCATTTTGATAAACTCTTTTGACTTGTATATCTATCTCTACAACAACAACTTGCCACGATCTTTATTACTTATCCAGGCTTCCACTAGTTGTCTAACCATTCATAGGAACTTGTTATGAACTGTCAATGTATGTTTCCATTGATATCCCCTTTGGTATTAACCATATAGTATATACACCTCCTTTTGTCCAATGTTTCATATTGATGAAAAACACTTAGGGTGGTGAAGACATTTGCAGGAACCAACCCTGTGCAGATCTAAGTGGTAGCATGGCTCTTTAATGGGTTGTTTACCATGTATTGATTATAGTTGGATGTAGAGGATAGTTTTTTCTCACAATCATTCCTCTTTAAGTTTTTCCAAAGATATGGTAGCCTTCATTTGAACTCTATTAATAAATATAAGGTGTTGTCCTTCATTGAATGTTGTTTCTTCAAAATGTATAGCCTTGATCTTGTTTATTGAAGTTGGAAGCGCATTTCCCTTATCGTAGTTCCTTGCGTTGAGCCAAGTAGTCGTTAATGGTATGAAATTCCATGCATCCACTCATATTGCAACCAAATAAAGTAGTTAATAAATCTTATTAAGCAATGTAAAAATGCCTATGAGAAAATTACAACCAAATAAAGTAGTTAATAAATCTTATTAATGAATATAAAAACGTGTTTGGGAAAATCCTTCATTTGAATTCTATTAATAAACATAAGATGTCGTCCTTTATTGAATGTTGTTTATTCAAATTCTATAGTATTGATCTTGTTTATTGAAGTTGGTATCACATTCCCTTTATCGTAGTTCCTTTCGCTGAGCCAAGTAGACGTTAGTGGTATGAAATTACATACATCCATTCATATTTCAACCAAATAAAGTAGTTAATAAAGCTTGTTAATGAATATTAAAATGCCTATGAGAAAATTACTACCAAATAAAGTAGTTAATAAAGATTATTAATGAATATAAAAATGTGTTTGGAAAAATTAATTAATCTTATTAATGAATATTAGAAAACTCCATTATAATTATAGTGAAATCTAGTGAACATCTAAAAACCATATAAATAAAGCTTATTAATGAATATAAAAACGCGTTTGGAAAAATTGATTAATCTTATTAATGAATATTAGAAAACTCCATTATAATTAATGAATATAAAAACGTGTTTTGAAAAAAAAATTAATCTTATCAATGAATATTAGAAAACTCCATTATAATTACAATGAAAACCAGTGAACATCTATAAACCATATAAATAAAGCTTATTAATGAATATAAAAACACGTTTGGAAAAAATAATTAATCTTATTAATGAATATTAGAAAACTCCATTATAATTACAGTGAAAACCAATGAACATCTAAAAACCATGTAACAATGGAAACATTGTAAAGAATGCCTTAGTAAAGATAAAATGGATTTATTAAATTCTCCAACAATGAATAAAACTTGAGTCATAAATTTCCAATTGCACTCACATAGATCAACATTAGAACCCACCTTGATACACATTGGACCCTTCAATTCCATATCCCCATTGTAGTTGGTTTCAAACTTTGCATATATCGATTGTATTATTTGATAAATGTAATTAATAAGCTCCTTTCTATGTGGCTTGTTACCACAAAATCTCAGAATTCTCGAGATAATGTCCAAAATCTCAAGTGCAAATTTGGAGAAACTAAGAGAGGGGAATTGTCACCTCACCAACCCTCTTAGCACTTCTTCCTGACTCTCCTCCAACTTAAAGGGGGATTCCCTAAGGTAGGATTGATAGGTTTTAAGGTAATGAATTCCAAGGTGATTTTGAAGAGTAAACCCAACAAAATAGTTTAAGGATTCTAAAGGATAAAATTTTGATGCAAGGATTGAAGACCAATGCCTTGGAATAATATTATTTTTGGGGCATATGGGGTCAAATAAGGACACAACCTTGAAAAATAATGGGTGAATCTAGGTTGATATCTAGGGTTGTCCACTACCAACCCTAGAAGATCCTCCTAGTACCCTAAAACAAACTTTAAGAATAAATTTAGGGGAAATAAATCCACTTGTAACCTTCCAAGAGAAATGAACAGAAGGGTTTGTTTAAGAAGACCCAAGAGTATGTGCTTTCTCCCCTAGAAAAGTGCAATTACTCTTGAAAATCATTCCATGAACATAAACCACAAGATAAGAGGAGACCACTTACTCAACCAATATTTCATCCATCCAAAATCATGAATAATGAATCATCCAAGAATAATAAGAAGACATTCACATATTATTCTCCTCAAGAGATCATCACTCTACTCAACCATCCATAGCCTTTTATTATTCTCCTCAAGAGATCATCACTCTACTCAACCATCCATAGCCTTTAATAAAAGAAGATAAAATTTCATACCTCTGCTAAGGGATTTCTCCTGGCCAAATCCAACTATGAAAAAATAGTGAGGAAGTGCATCTCTATTTATAGGGACATGCTCAACTTCCTTTACATTAAAAAATTATTTTTTTAAAGTAAAATCCCCTATTCTATCCCATGGAGGGGGCGGGGGGGGCGCCCTCTTATCTAATTAATTAATCTAAATTGCATAAAATATGGGTTGTTCATGCCATGTGTACAATGAAATCGACCCCAAGAAGGGTGTCTCCCCAAGTGATGGCAATTAGTGGGTCCAAGGTGTAAAAAATCCCACCACCTAGATGTATACATTTAACATAATCTACGTTCAACCAAAGATGGCTCATAATTTCTTACAACTTCACTTTCCACAGCCTCCATAATGCCAACCTCGGTAGGATGTATTATTATGTCATGAAGTGTATATCTAAGCTTCAAAACCACATCGACACTACTAGGTTTCTTACTCGCAGCTTGAACTTGAAATACTTCCATGTGTGTATGAGGATCGAATTGTTCATTT
>CBVK0100189331.1:0-13976 GCA_900067695.1 Picea abies | reverse complement strand
GCTCTTCCGATCTCACATGGTGGAGTCATCAGACAACCCCCCTTTTTAGGAAAAGTTTTGTCGATAAGGTGGAAAGGGAACGTCCCTTGGGTGGAGTCGCCAAGTAATCAAAGGGAAAGGCTTTGGGATAGCTTACCAAAGTGTAGTTAGGGTATGAAGAAGATTCAAAATATTCTCCATAAATGGCGCCAAAATGTTATGGCACAAGTTGTAGATTGGTAAAATTCCAACCCAACCACGCAACAAGTGCTACAACTTTGGGAACCCTACACCCGATGTCACCTCCATGTAGTTCTCGCACTTGGGGTGACTAAGGTCACTCATGGGAGGCGATCTCGGAGACCCTCGGGGGATTGAGATGGAGATGGAGATAGATGTAAGTGAATCCCCTATAGGTCAAGTATAAATGGAATGAAGGGTAGGGAGAGATGCCTTGTATGTCAAGTAAAGGTTGCCCCACAAGTATAGTGCTTTTTCGGATGATTGTACCTGCCCGAGACACAATAAAACACACCTTGCAACAGTATATGTTAGTTGGATCAGCATGTTAATATTTTTGTCCCTAATATGCAGCAATAAATGACAGTATATATCAGCAAGAAAAATATACTATAATATTCTCAATATGTGATCAAGATCAAGTAGAAAATGCAAGAGAAAGACTAGCAATTGACTAGCTAAACTCAAGATGAAGAACCAATACTCTTAGCACAAAATATAAGGTTGTTGTAAACACTTGTCTGCAAAAGATTATATCAGAGTTGTGGCTTTAAAATTCAATGTATTACAGCAATAAAATCATCCACTAGAATCCCCTTAAACTTTCCCAAAAAGTGTGCTAGGATAAGGAGAGTAAATGTGCAAACTTTGAGAAAAAAACAATTGTTTATAAGAGAGTTATTAAAGAAAGTATGTTAGGGTTATTGCATCCCTAATGGTCGAAGATGAAAATTTGTAACAGAATCAATAAGTATCCCTTATATGAGGATGCCCTAGTGGCTGTGAGGTGCCCAAGGCATAATAAAAACAATCCACTTAGCAAGAAGCAAAATTGACTAAAATTCATGTTTCCCAATGCAATTATTTTATATTTCCAATGCAACAAATCAATGACTAGTGCCTTTAATATTAGTTTAATGGATTCACAAGAATATTATAGAAGATACATCCTTGGGGGTGTAATCCCTTTTACTTCCCAAGGAAATTTTCTCTAAGCTATGGTTTAAGCTAAGAGGGTGTATGCCTTTATACTTCTCTTAGCAAACCATTAATTAATGAGATGAAGCAAGAAAAAATGGTGAAGAGTATAGTGGGGGTGTATTCCCTTATACTGCCTACCTATCTCCTAGCATAACACAACTTGACTTGAAATAAATGATAGCAAGAGAGTAAAAACCATATAAATATCAAGAGAAATGTTAAGACAATTCACCACAAGAGCTAGAAAGTGTCATCCAAAGCTAGCGCTAGGCCTTCCTCCATCAACCATTCATAAAATTAGCCATAATACAAGTGCACAAGAGAAAAAATATCTAAGGAGGCCTAAAATTCATACTAAATCCTCTCACAAGAGGAGAGTTATGATTGAAAATGAGATCTTACGATCTCTATTTATACAAAAATTAGCCAACATGGCTTGTCCACAAAATAAGGAGTAAAATACAATATTAGGGGTCAACAACCCTAATATTTCCCCCTTAACACAATAATATTAAACAATTCACTTAAAATTTCATCTTTTGCACAAATTAAACCCTAATCTAAGATGATGTCACCCCTTTAGGGGACATTTTGCCACTTTGAGGAGGTTGTTAGTGTTGGAGAAGCATGAAAGGGCCTCCAAAGGCCATGTCTCAAGAATCTAAGTGATCGCATCATGGTGAAGACCCTATTCTCCTTAAAATGTCCAAGTGAAAATGAGTGGCACCTCACCACCAAGTCCTAGCCCCCAATATCATGACGTCATGCTCAAAATTGGGACGTTTTTCCCCTCCTGGGAAAATCATTTGGCAAGCAATGGGTGGGCTAGGTAATCCAAGTCATCATCAAGGCCATCCAAGTCATCTTTTTCTCATATAGAATGCAGGCCCTTAGCATCCAACCTGTGGGATTGTATCCCCATGGAAGCCCAAGCTAGGCTTGTTCTCCCAAAACTGTCCACCAGCTAAGTCCTGCAAAGACAAATGAACATGCCCTCCAAGGATCTCAAATCATAACATCATGATAAGTGGATCCAATCAATAAAAAAATCATATAAGCATGTGCATCAAAGATTACTATCTCAAACATTTAACAGCTCAAAGACACTATGTGACTTTTCAAGCTTAAGTATGGGAGGGTTGACAATCTGTCCTACTAGGTAGATCTTTCCCTAGGTCAAGGAGAGCCTCCAAGAGGTCCCTCTCTAAGCCATGTAGAGTGTATGAGGTGGATGGGGTCAAGACTCAATGGGAATAGGGCTCATGACATACAAGGGATCGTAGTGTCTCATTCATGGGTGCCTTTGTAGAGGGTGTGTGGCACATTCATCCGCAATGCACTTTTTCCAAGCCCGACATTTGCCTTTTATCTTTCTTTATTTATATTTTCTTTAGCAGAAGGAGAGGTTTAAGGTCACTATCTTGGTGTGGTGACCATATGGAGGAAATGTCACCCACAAGTGCCTAATGGAAATGAGAAGGTTGGCTCGTGATGAGACCCCCTTTCTCTCAGCCATGCAACTGAGAGTCACAACCCTGGTTTGGTGACTAGATAATGACAATGTCATACCACTATATATCCATGAATGTCATAGGTCGGCTTGTGATGAGACCTCCAATCCTTCAATCTACCTTTCAGTAATTTCTTTGTTATATTATGGGTCCCATTTTTGTCATATATAAGTGTTTTATTTCTTTCTTGGGTGATCCTTGGGAGAAGCATCTGGAAGGTTCATATATGGACTTTATATTTTACCCAACACCAACCCCGCTAAGCCTTTATCCCATTCTTCCCATAGAATGAGGGAAAACCCCTTCTTGGGTCAATACACCCTAAAATCCCAAGAGATAAGGAAATGGAGGGGAATAATTATGGAAAATGGTAAGTATGGTTCAGAACAGTACAATGGATTATTAAGGGATTTCCTAGTAGAAAACCCATTCCCAAAGAAGACCACTTACTAGTGAACAATATCAACCACCAAGGTGAAGCAGGGCATGTTGAAACATTGTAACTACAAAGAGTATTCTATTTATTATTGAGTCATTATTAATTAGATCAATCCCCTTTTGCGGATTGATCATGACGGGCATGGTAAATGACAAAATCCCCTTTTGTGGATTTTTCAAACCCTAAATATATTATGATAATTAATAAGTCAACCTCCAGTCCTAATTAAAGTGGTTTTAACCACTAAGAAGAGAAGTCGGCCCTGCCTAGTGAAGAGACACCTTTCTAGCACCTACCAGCTAGTATAAATAAAGGAGGCTAACACCCCATTTGTTCACTCACTCATTCGCTCAACAAGTGTGCAAGTTTGGTAGCTGTAGTTAGGAGACGAAGGAAGAGATAAGCACATTTCTCAGTCTTGGATATTCTCTAGTGTTTTGGTTTATTTTCTTGGCATTGTATTGGCTATCTATATTAAGGAAGTTTTGTTGGGTTTTCTCCCCCATGAGGGTTTCCCAAGATAAATGTTGTGTATCTTGTGATTGTGTTTCTCTCAGTGATCCTACCTATGCTATGATTATCTAGTAAATTGAAAAGAAACCTAATAATAGCTCAAAACTTAACATGGTATCAGAGCTAAACTGAAGAGACCATCTTTTACTGGATAAAAAAAAATGTCACTATTGTCATATAAGAAAATTAGGGATTTTTGTTGGAGAAGAATTTTTTCATAAAAACCATCTAGAAAAGTGTGCCCTACCCTAGTGAATCTTTTGGCAGCTTGAGCACACCTTTTCAGTGGGAAAAGCCTCTGAAAAGTCAAAACCTAGTTTAGACTGGTACCAAAAAACCAAAAGTACCAGAAAACCAGAAAAACCAGAGCCAGTACCAGAAGTACCAGTCCATATTTCTGCAGGTCAAGTTTCAAGGGGAAAAACTTGAAATTTTTTAAATCTAATAGCTCCAACAAACTCGCCTCAACCCAGCACATCTAGTCCCTGGATCAGAATTTCAAAATTTGAAGTTTGAAAAATTAGGGCTTCCTCATAAAACCCTAAGTTGCAGTTGCAGTTTTAGAATCAGTTATAGTATCAATTATAGTTGCAGTATCAGTTGAAGTACCAGTTGCAGTACCAGTTGCAGTCGCCCTTGAAGTTTTTAAAGGGTTGGTAACTGTTACAACTGCTATAAGATGGTGCCACTACTATCAAGGGTATGTACTCACATATGTTTAAATTGTTAAGCTTTAAAGGGTATTTTCAGGAGAAGGGATCTCTTTCCATAGATCCAGAAGGATCTCAGATCCAACACATTCAGAGGAATAATGCAACCCATGTTTGATTATTTTTATATGCATCTATTTTTTATGACATTATTTTGATCTAGGTTGAATATTGAGGCTATTAAATTCAAGGTATTAGATTGATTAAAGTTGAGATCATAGAGTTTATTCTCTAACCCAACGTTCTGTCAAGATAGAATATTGTCTTACTACAAAAGACAGGTTGAAGAAAGCACTCATCATCTTCAGTGAAGGAGACCTGGAAGAAAAGCAACACACTCATTCTTGAGGACAAGGCTCGAGGTTCCAGGTTTGATTAATTAAGTTGATAAGATTCAAATTTGCACATGAAAAGTTGATAACTACCCCTTTACAAGTAAGTACTATAGTTGAGGTAGCAGTATTTGAAAAGTATTATACTTGGTAGCATGTGAGATTGAGATAAATGCTTAATGTAATCATTTACCAGATACAACTAACATCTCCTCTAGGAGAAACTTCTTGTGTTGGTTCCAGGTTACCATGGATGAATGTTTGATCACAACACTAGAAGAGTGTTGATATCATTTCGTATTGAATTTCTTACTTTTTAAGGTATGCAACAAGTGATAGCTCTAAAGGAGCTATTGTGACGATTATTCATGCTATTGTTTTATTACTATTATCAAAAGAGTATTATTCTTTCTGGTTGTTTTGTTGACCTTGTTTCAAGTCACATGTGATAAAACTGATGAAGTTATAGTGAAGTTTGTAGAAGGAAATAGATTAGATGAGACATGAAAAACCTATGTACATGAACATATACATCCATGTACCAAAGAAGATGAAGAAGAAGATATTTTTTGAGATCCAGAGTATCTCATATGGAGATTGATTGTAAGGAGCATAAGGCTCCAAATATGACCGAACATTAGAACAAGAACTCACAGTAGACTTGTTCAAAGGATAATGAAGCCACCTTGACAGGAAGCATAATTCACTTGAATTCTGACTTAGCTTTTCATATTTAGACTTGGTATTCAACATCAAGTATACCCTGTAAGAGATGATGAAGTCCTTGTAGACTTAGAAGAAATCAAGAGTAAGCTTGATCTCAGAAAGGATCAGATGAAGAGACAACTTCCAAGACTGGGAGACAAAAGCCATGAAAAGACTAGATCGTAGCTTCAAAGAATCCTAGGAGATATAAAATCTCATGGAAGGTTCCCTTGTTTTAGTGACAAAGAAGGAAGCTAGACAAAAAGACTGGGATATGGATTTTTTGTGATACTAGAAGAAAATCCAGTATTGACTTCCAAGATTGATCTAACAAATCAAGCATGTTGCAGATGTACAAAACTTGATGTGTGTCTAGAGGATTCTCCCAACAATAGGGAGACGACTATGAAGAGACACTTACTCCAGTAATTGAATAAATATTTCTAGTATTCATGAAGACAACTAGAACAACCATGGTTCATATATAGTATGATATGCAGGGGGAGAAATCCCCATATTTAAAATTGAGTGGAAGTTGGTGCATTACATTAGTTGGGTCATGGAGACATGGCTATAATAAAAGATGTTGAAATATTGCAACCACAAAGAGTATTCTATTTATTATTCATTAGATCAATCCCCTTTTGTGGGTTGATCATGTCGGGCATTATAATTGACCAAATCCCCTTTTGTGTATTGGTCAAACCCTAAATATATTATAAAAATTGAGAATTCATCCCCCATGCAATTTAAAGTGGTTTTAACTACTCAGAAGACAAGTCGGCCCTGCCTAGTGAAGAGACACCTTTTCAACACCTGTCAGTTTGTATAAATAAAGGAAGCCAATGCCTCATTTTTTCACTCACTCATTTGATCATCTAGAGTGCAAGTTTGGTAGCTACAGTTGGAGAAGAAGGAAGAGAGAGAGGCACATTGCTCAGTAGAGGATATTCTCTAGTGTTTGATTCATCGTATTGACATTGTATTGGCTATCTATATTAAAGAAGTTTTTGTTGGGTTTTCTTCCCCATGAGGGTTTCCCAAGATAAATGTTGTGTATCTTGTGATTGTGTTTATCTCAGTGATCCTATCTATGCTATGGTTATCTGGTAAATTGAAAAGAAACCTAATAATAGATTAAACCTTAACAAAAGATAGAGTTACCTCCATGAAAGAAGAAGATATACCTTCAATATTAGTTATTGAGCCACTCTCAGTTTCAGATGAAGTAGAGGAGTTACTTTCAGATTTCAATAGTCACAGTGAGAATAGAGCAACCATTCTCAACTTCAGAGCAATTGCAGGTGCAGAGTCCCACTTCTAGAGGAATAGTTGTAGAGAAAGTAGAGGACATACTACCAGACAGTGAGATAGATAGTGCTTTGCAAAAAACACATAGAGATAGCACATGATTGTGCAGATTGAGTTGCAATTGAGCAAGTGTACCAGATTGGTACAAAGTGATGTGAAAAATTGATTTGAATTTGAAGACATAAAGACTCATGTCTGCAAATTGAAGCAAACTCCAAGAGCTTGGTGTGGAAGGATTTATATTTTCTGAAGAGTTTGGGATTTACCAAGAGTAAAACTGATTCTAACCTTTACTTCAAGGTTATGAATGATGAGCCAATTATAGTGTTTCTATTATATGTAGATGATGTATTCTTGACAATATGAAGAAAATCTCATCACAGATTGCAGAAGAATCTCACTACAGAGTTTGATGAAATACCTAATGCATTATCTCTTAGGTATTGAAATTTGGAAGAACCCAGAGAAGGTCTTTTTTAACCAAGGGAAGTATGCAGTTGAAATAATGAAAAGGTTTGACATGTTGAAATGTAAATCCATGTACACACCCATGGAAATGAAGTTGAATCTTCTGGTAGATACCTCGTCAGAATTGGTTGATGCTACTATGTACATACATATTATTGGTTCAATGATGTATCTGATGAATACCAGGCCAGATATATGGTTTTCCTTGAGTCAGTATCTGGTAGAACCCATACATGTTCACCTTGAGGATGAAAAACATGTGATGAGACACCTTAAGGGAACACTGGATTTTGGTCTATGTTATACTAGAGATCATGACTTCAAATTGTATGGATATACTAATTCAAATTGAGATGGAAGTGTTTCTGATAGAAAGATCACTTTAGGATGTTGTTTCAGTCTGGGGTCAGCCATGACTTCATGGTAGAGTAGGAAGCAATCCAATATTTATCTCAGCATGATAGAAGCGGAATATATTGCAGCATGTTCCACCAGTTGTGAAGCCATATGGCTTTGGATGTTGTTGACAAATCTATTAGGTCTGGAGATGGAAGCCACCGTGATCCTATGTGATAACCAGAGTTGTATAAAGATGATGTGTTCCATGATGAGTCGATGCACATAGAGATCTGGTATCACTTCATTCATGATATGATGCAGAGAGGAGCTATAAAGATCCATTATGTCGGCACAGATGAGTAGGTTGCATATTTGTTGACCAAGACTTTGTCTTGTGTAAAGTTTGATAAATTTCGAGACAAGTTTGGTATAGTCCAAAAGGACCTCCCTCGAAAGGGGGAGTAGTGTTGATGCCAGCCTTGTGCTGAATATTTCCAACTTCGTGTTGATGTTGATGTGAAGTCAGCATTGTGCTAAATATTTCCAGCTTCATGCTAATGTTGTTGAGATTCCAGCCTCGTGCTGAAGATTTCCAGCTTCGTGTTGATGTTGTTTTGATGCCATCTTCATGTTGAATATTTCCAGCTTCATGTTGATGTTGTTGTGATGCCAACTTCCTGTTGAATATTTCCATATTTGTGCTGATGTTGTTGAGATGTCAGCTTCATGTTGAAGATTTCCAGCTTAGTGTTGATGTTGATGAGATGCCAACTTCATGCTGAAGATTTCCAGCTTAATGTTGATGTTGTTGATGCTCCAGCCTTCATGTTGCGATGATGTTGTATCAGCCTCGTGTTGTTATTGATGATGATGATGTATTAGTGTTATACTAATCCATGTTGATGTAGATAATAATGATGCCACTTCAACTTCTTATTGAAGATGATAATGATGATTCCACTTTAGCTTCTTATTGAAAATGATAATGATGATGCCACTTCAAATTCTCGCTGAAGATTTTGATGATGATACTCTAGCCTCATGTTGATGAGGATGATGATGCTACTCCAGCTCCATGATGTGAACAATGATGATGAGAAAAACTTTCGATGATTTATAGATGTGTCAATCAGTGTACCAGATGATGTTGATGTTGCTACCCTCTCTCTCTCTCTTGATGATGTTGTATTGAGCCGTGTCTATAGAATACCCTTCTTGTTAAAGGGGGGTGTTGAAATATTGTAACTGCAAAGAGTATTATATTTATTATTGAGTCATTATTAATTATATCAATCCCCTTTTGTCGATTGATCATGTCGGGCATTGTAAATTACCAAATCCCCTTTTGTGGATTGGTCAAACCCTAACTATATTATGCTAATTAAGAAGTCAGCCCTCGGGCCTAATTAAAGTGGTTTTAACCACTAAGAATAGAAGTCGGCCCTGCCCAGTGAAGAGACACCTTTCCAGCGCCTACCAGCTAGTATAAATAAAGGAGGCTAGCACCTCATGTGTTCACTCACTCATTCGCTCAACAAGGGTGCAAGTTTGGTAGCTGCAGTTGGTAGAAGAAGGAAGAGAGAGGTGTGTTTCTCAGTGTTGGATACTCTCTAATGTTTTGGTTTATTGTCTTGGCATTGTATTGGCTATCTATATTAAGGAATTTTTGTTGGGTTTTCTCCCCCATGAGGGTTTCCTGGGATAAATGTTTTGTATCTTGTGATTGTGTTTCTCTTAGTGATCCTACCTATGCTATGGTTATCTAGTAAATTGAAAAGAAACTCAATAATAACTCAAAACTTAACAGGGAAAAAGGCATAATGTCTAAGCACATATGATGAAATATAGAGAAATCTAATATACAACATAATAAAATGGTTTAGGTATTGAAATGGTGCTCACCATAATACCAACTTGTACCTCATGGAGCAAGGCCCACTGCCTTCCAGAAGACAACTAATGTGGTGGATGCAATCTGTAAACCTGTGACCATCTGTGGTGGTGAGTGGGTTTTCCATCTGTGCAAAGGGTACTATTGGTCATGTAGTCTCTCAACACTCCATATATGCAAACTGAGGGCCTTGAGACATCATATTCTTAGTTATACACAAAATGGGGATAACACCTCCTACTCAAGAGGAAGAGAATGAGGTTAATCATTTTCCTTTTCAGATTTTTGATGATACCCTATTCTATGATTCAGAAGGTGAAGAAGTAAGGGAATCCTTGGATGTACTAAACCCTTCATGTTATGATAAAGGTAATGGCATGGTTGATAATATTGATGAGTTCATACATGTTGGGAGACGCAAATGGGATGTGGTTGGTTATAATAAAGATCCCATTCATGATATGGAAGGGCATATCCAAATGTTTCCTTTACAACTATCGTATGCGGTTACTAATATTTCTGACATGTGGAAACAAGGAGATGGTATGGTTACAGATATTTTCCAAACACCCAAGGATGACCTAGTGCAATTTTATCATGAATATTTCAGATCATACCTTGAGTAGTTTGATGAGTATTCCTTTGAGCACTTGGATTTCTTCTATGAAGAAGATTATCAACCATCGTTGTGCTTAGATATTGATAAGGGTGAGGACATTGCTTTCCTAAAGTAGGATACTTGTGACAAGGTTGTCCAAATCCCTCTAATTACTTTACCTCATTATGTCACTAAGGATACAATTGGGGAACATGTCTCTTGTACCAAGTTTTCTCTAAGGCAGAGCCTTCCTTTAGAATTCAAGGGTAGGTTGACTATCTTATGAAGAATCTTATTATCTCAATCGTTCAACTCTCCCCTAAGAAGTTGGCAATCATCCTCTAGGTTCTTGCTAGTCCCTTCTTAGACCTCAAGATGTGATGACATCCAAGCTATCCAACCTTCAGACTCTTTGAGTCAGCCTTGTGAGTCTTTGACTTTTGATGATCCCTTTCTGAGATGGATTGAGCACTTTCCTAGAAGTGTAACTTGGCATAATTTTGTCCCTCCCTCTTGCCTCCATGAGCTAGACTTTATGATTTCCTATGGTATGATACATGCTCTAACTCATGTTATTTTTGTGCTTAACTTGTCATTGTTTTGGTTTATGATGAAACACAAAGGTAGGTTTTATGAGATATTGTTGGGATGGTTTCACTAGTTATATGAATACACCTAACATTCAACCAACAGGTAAGTAGATGTAGGAAGGCATTTGCATCCATTGTACATACCATTGCATATCATGTTAGCATAGTTGTAGTTGCATTTTATTATCTTGTCTCACTTGTATATATGTATTCTCATGATTAGAATTTGTTTTATTCCAATTTTTATATCATGTATGAACAAGGGTTGATATCACCACCCTAGATGTTACTAATATATTTTGTTGAGATTTAGGAAGCACATGTCATACCAGAGATGTTGATGTTCTCATGTGCTCTACGATGAGCACATGTCCCCGAGCTGGAGCCAGATGTTATCCCCTAGCCTAGGGATAACTAAGGAGATCGTGTCTTGAGGCCCACATGTTCCAAACATGGAGTGTCGAGAGCCAAACAGCCTAAGAATAGCCCCGGAGGGCCCTTTTTTGTATAGTGCACATATCACCAGCAGTAATATCCATCACATTGGATTGGTCCCGAAGTGGCAGTGGGTCTTGCTCCATGAGGTAATGAGTCTAAGTATCATGGTATGTATCACTCCAATAATTGAAGCACTTGAACATGTTGTGTTGAATCCTTCTTCATTTCATGACGTTTTCTTGAAAATTATGATCTTTGCCTTGTTTAAACTTGGGAGGGTGACACGGTGCCCTAGTAAGTTGATTTCCCTTTAGTATGGGTTGCTACTTGGTGGATCTTTGAAGATTCATTGTATCTTCCCTCCATACTTACCACTTTCCATCTTTATTCCTTCCATCTCCTCATATTTTGGGCATTGGGATAGGCTACACTAGGAAGGGTTGTACCTTACCTTGTGGGAAGAAGGGGATAAAGGCCTAGAGGGTAAACTAGTTGGAAAGAGTTAAAATCCAGTTTGAAACTTTCGAGATGCTTCTCCTAGGGATCCCTGAGAAAGCTGTAAAAATATTCTCACTAAGAAACGGGGACCCACAAGATAACATGGATACTCAAGGTATTAGTTGATGGATAGGAGGTCTCATCATGAGCCGACCTATTATGACCATGAACATGTAGCAGTATGACATTACCACCTATCTAGTCACCAATCTAGGGTAGTGGTTCTTGTTTTCGTAGTCAAGAGAAAGGGGTTCTCATCACGAGCCTGCCTTCTTATTTCCGTGAAATGTTTTGTGGATGACACTATCACCTCTAGTCACCAAGCCAGGGTAGTGGTCCTGAACTATTCCCTTGTAGCACAAAATAAAATATCAAAAGAAAGAAATCTAAGAAAGAATAAATGGCAATGAATGGGCTAGGAAACAATTGCATTCATGACAAGGTGCAACTCACCCTCCATAAAGGGGCCACAGGTAAGACTCTACATTTCCCTTTTATCACATGCACCACATTCCCAAAGGTCTATCTCATGCCACTTCATACACTTACATAACTTGGACTAGGCCCCACCTGGGAAACACCCTATACTTAAGGAGGATTATCCCTATAAGACATCCTGAGACCCTTCCGAATCCTAAATTTGGAAAGTTTTATAACATCTTTGAGAATTTGTTTGGTTTAGGGGGCTTTGATGCACATGTTTGGGTGGTTTTATTATTGGATGTGATTTACTTTCTATGATACTCATGACTCATGGACCCCTGGAGGGAATACCTATTTTTCTTTGCAAGACCTTGCCCGGTGGATAGGTATTCATGAGAACATGACAAGTTCGAACCTTCATGAGGGCTTGAATTCCAGGGATGGATGTTGAGACCTCGGGTTTGGGGCATGACAGTGATGACCATATCGTATGATACAAGAAGAGGTTGTTGCCTTTGGAGGCACTTTGGTAGGCCTAGGGGGGTGGATTTCGCCCTCCATGCACCAGGATTCTACCCTTTGGAGGCTAAGACATCATCCTTCTAGTCTAGGACGATAGGGTTCGTTGAAGATTATGGTAGCACATGTGGACAAGTATTGAGGCCTTTGGAGGCCTAATGCCATGTTTTTGTAGCCTAACGTCCCCTTGAGGAGACCTAACGTCACCCTAGAAGGGATTAAATCACCTTATTTAGGGTTATTTTATGTAAATTTACGTAATTTGTAAATTAAGGGTAGAATTGTTGAGGTCAGCCATGTATTTTAAAATAAATTTAATTTTAGGCCAGATTTTGGTATAAATACACAAAAATGACATTCATTTTCATCATAACTCTCCCATGAGAGAGAGAGAGAGAGAGGACTGAAATTGGTTCCCTTTTAGGGTTTATTGGCTAAAATTGTGAGGCACACTTGTTTTGGAGGCTAAGTTTTGCAACTTGGATCATTTTTTGGTGAAGTTACTTGACAATTTAGGGTTTTATTGCTTGATTATTCTTGGTGAAGTAAGTAAATCTGCAATTGTCATTTCATTTTGAATGGTTATAATGGTATATTGTCTTATTCGTCTTAAATATTATGAAATTGCTTACTTGACAAACCCTAGGAGTAAAGGACTTAAGTTGCTACTTCTTTGCTCTTCATTTGCTAGACTTTACTAAAGTGGTTTAACCTAGACATGCTTCTAAAGCCCTAAATTGCTAGAACTATAGAAGCCATTCCCTAGTTTTTGTTACACTAAATACATTTCAATAGTCTAAGGAGGAGTATGACGCTAGGGCCTAAAAGTGCCTACTCTCTAGTTAGCTCACCTCCCTAAAGTTTGGATCCTAGAGTACATAAGGTGCTACTCCTCTAAATATTCTCCCTTTTAATTAGACACGTATAATCATCATTGTTTCTCGAAGTAAATGTTGTCAAACTCTTGACTCCACAAACCTTTAAAGGCACTAGTCTCTCTTCTCTTTGGTTGATTGATAAAAAAAACACTCAAACTTTAAGCTCTCAAGCCTTCACTACCAAAACTAACACTAAATTATCCTAGACTACTAATTTCATTGTTGTTGTTATAATTTTCTGCTACAACCATATAACTGCAGCAATTTTTTTTCATACTTAACATTAATTGCTGGCTAATTAATTCAAAATTTGTTTGTGACAAGTTACTATCATTCTATATACTAAATTCCAAATCTTTATTGTCTTTTAAATCATTTTCTGAAGAATATTCTTACAGTTGTTACATATTTCTCAGTGTTGTTGTAAACTTATTTAATTATGTACTTTTATATCAACTAGCACACATTTCATTAGTTTATTGTCTATTGAAGAATTAATATCATTTTTGTACTTGAAACTGTCATATATATATGCTTGTTTTCTTGTTTTGGGCAGGTACACTTTACTTCTGCATTTGCTTCATCTCTTAAGACATAAACTCAAGAATACCAC
>CBVK0100189330.1:0-13976 GCA_900067695.1 Picea abies | reverse complement strand
GGAAAACACACATATAAAGGCAAAAGAACTACAAAGAAAGTTTTCAAGAAAATATTTTGCACCAAAGAAGACATCTCATCATCAGATGAAGATGAAGTCAGTGACAGTGAAACGGGAAGAGTTCTATTCATGGCAGTAGAAGACTCTAATAAAGAAGACTTTGAAGAAGAATATGAAGAATCATATGAAGAAGAAATTGAAGAGGAAGAAGTTGACTTCCAAGAAGAATTAATGTGTGTCGTAGAAGTTATCAGAAGAGAAAAGAAGAAAAACAAGAAACTACAAGCAGAACTAGATAAGAAAGAAGACAGTCAAGAACTAGAACAAATGATCACAAAATTAAAGATTCAAATGGAAGAATATAAAATAATTGAAGAACCACTCAAGGAACAACTAGAAGAAAAGGACAGGATCATTGGAAACTTGGAAGCAGAGATTGTCACACTAAGAAAGGATATTCAAAAGAAAAATATGCAAAATAGCTCAAAAGTTCTGGATGACATTATCAACAGTCAAAAATCTCATCTTGACAAGTCTGGACTTGGATACAATCAGACAGAAAAGGGATCAAGATCCAAAAAAACAGAGCAAGAAACAAATCCAAAAGGCTATGTAGAAACAATCAAAGGGGATAAGAAGATATACAATGAATATTACAGGGACACTCCTCCACCAAGAAGATTCAGATTTCAGAATCAACAACAGATAGACAGGTCTCAATAAGAAGAAGGATTCATAAGAGCACCTCCTTTCAGAAGATCTTCAACTACCAGGTATCAAACTATATTTTTTGGTTTATGTTATGCATATAATAATTTTGGACATAAAGATGTAAATTGTAGAGCTAATAACAGGAACAATAACTAGTTTGAGAGCCATACCCAAAGAGGTTATTCAAGAAGACCTAGTGAAACACAAAGAATAAGTTACAACAAGTTTGAATCTTTGAGCACTGAAGTGGAATGTTACAAATGTAACAATTTTGGACACATGGCCAAATATTGCAGAATGATAGACCCTCCCAAAGAACCTCAACAAAATTACAATAATCATAGACAGGAACCTCAGAAAATGAAATGGATAAGAAAGCAAGATTAGTATAGCAATGAAGAATGCATAGTCACTCTACAATCTAACCAAAAGAAACATGGTTGGTGTGTTGACAGTGGATGTTCAAAACACATGATAGGTGATAAACACAAATTTCTTACAGTATGAAAGGAAAGAAATGGATCAGTCTCCTTTGGAAATGATAATTCAGCCAAAATCATTGGAGAAGGCACTGTCTGAATTGGGAACAAAAATGAAAAGGAAGAAAATGTTCTACTGGTAGAAGATATGAAACATAATCTTCTAAGTGTGAGTCAAATGTGCGACCAAGGTCATAAAGTTACTTTCGATTCACAAAAGTGTGAGATAAGAAGGGAAGGTTCATGGAAATTGGTCGGTACAACTGCAATAACTTCAAACAACATATATGTGTTAAGTGAAATTGGAAATGAAAAGCGTTGTCTAGGAAAAGAAGATGAAAGTTGGATATGGCACAGAAGAATGGGTCACATACATTTTGATAACCTTGTCAAAGTCAGCAAAAGAGAAGCAATCAGAGAAATGCCCCAGATCATGAAACCAACCAACACTCTATGCAAGCATTGCCAACAAGGAAACCAAACAAAGACCAGGTTCAAATCAAAGGAATATTCAACAACAAGACCACTGGAAATTGTGCATATTGATCTAGTTGGACCAACAACAACAAAAGGCTTAAAAGGTGAGAGATATTTTATGTTATTAGTTGATGATTATACAAGAATGACTGCAGTTTTCTTTCTCAAGAACAAGTCAAAAGCTTTTGAAAACTTCAAGATCTACAAGGAAATGGTTGAAAATGAGATGGATTCAAGAATCAAATTCTTAAGATCGGATAATGGAGGAGAATTCACCTCAAAGGAATTTATGGACTACTGCAGCGATCATGGAATAAAAAGGAAATTCTTCGTTGCTACGACACCTCAACATAATGGAGTTGTTGAAAGAAAGAACAGGAAAGTACAATAAATGGATCGAACGATGATAATGGATTCAAAGTTAACAAATATTTTTTGGACACAGGCAGTGCATATAGCAGTTCAAATTCAAAACAGGGTAATGCTCAGAAACAACACCGACAAAACTCCTTACGAGCTATGGCAAGGAAGACTAGCAAATGTGAAGCACTTCAGAGTTTTTGGAAGCAAGTGTTATATCAAAAGAGAAGATGGTAGAATGGAAAAGTTTGACTCTTGTGTGGACAAAGGAGTACTTATTGGGTACTCAAGTACAAATAAAGAATACAAGTGTTATAATCTAAGATTGAACAAAGTTGTGGAAGGCATCAACGTAAAAATTGATGAAACAGGCAGACTAGAATCAAAGGAAGAAAATGGATCAATGAAACAACCCTTAGAAGAAGAAGCAGAAGATGAAAAAGAAGTAGAAAAGGAAGATGAAGAGGATCCGACAAAAGAAGAAGGGAAAGTTCAGCAAGTACCTCCAAAGACACCCAGTAAACGAGTACAGAAGAATCATCCTTCGGATCATATTATCGGGAACAAAGATGCAGGAGTTGAAACTAGAAGAAAAATCCGTTCACCAGAACAAACACACCTAGCACTCTTATCTACAATTGAACCAAATTGTTTTGAAGAAGCCAGCAAGGATGAATTTTGGAATAATGCCATGGATGAAGAATTGGATCAAATAGAGAAAAATGACACTTGAGAATTAGTTCCAAGACCAAAGAATAAGAATGTGATCGGCACAAAGTGGGTTTTCAGAAATAAATTGAATGAAGCTGGACAAATTACAAGGAACAAAGCAAGATTGGTATGTAAAGGATATGCTAAGATTGAAGGAATCAACTTTGAAGAGACATTTTCCCTTGTTTCCAGAATGGAAGCAATCTGTTCCAATCTATTGTGATAATACAAGAGCCATCAATATCTTGAAGAACTCGGTGATGCACTCCAAGATGAAGCACATTCCAATAAAGTATCACTTTCTATGGGAGCAGGTTGTAGAAAAAAACATCAAAGTTGAGTATGTGGTCACAAAAGAACAAGTGGCAGACATCTTTACAAAACCACTTCCATGGGAAGACTTTGAATATCTTCGCCAGATACTTGGAGTTACTTCTACTCCAAAATGAATGTTTTTTTAATTCTTATCTTATATGTCTTAGATTTACACGAGGAAGCAGCATAAGAGGATAATTCAGTCAGGGGGAGAAGCCCCGGATGGAAAGATACCTTTGCCATTGATGACAATGGGGGAGAGTTTTATCATGTGCAGAGGACAGAGGCATGGTTCTAGGGGGAGCATGAGTGATATGATTTCAGTATTGCATAAGAGTGTTGCCATCAATGCCAAAGGGGGAGATTTTTTATTAAGGTTGGTTGTCATTAATGTCAGCCCTCGAAGAAAGCCTCGCAGCACAAAGGTTTGGGTAATGGACCCAAGATTTTTTTATGTAAAGATGACTCATTATTGTATTATCTTGGTTGATAAGAAGTAAATATGGATGAACTCCAAAGTGGTCCCCTTATGGTGAAATCCTTCATGGGAAGATGCTTTGCAGAGTAAGAGAACCCATGCTTAATTCTGGAATAATGAGTTGAAGGACAGTGAATTTGTCAGGGAAACTATCCTAGATGGATAGTGCTTGTCATGTCGTTTCCGATGGTATATGGAACGTCACATAACTCCTCATAGTTAGAGAGTTATGACCATACAAAGTTGGAGAACCCCTCATAAGTCTTATAGAAGCCCCCAAGGGTCAAAGTGCTTTGCAAAAGAAATTATTTTAAATGGAGAATCCCTAAAATAAGGAAAGTGTAAGGCTACATGAAGATATAAATAAGAGGCAAAGCTCACTCATTAAACACACACTTGTACATATTGTATATCTATTTTCTTGTGTAAAGATTCTTGTAAATACTTGTGGATACATCTGAAGTGGTTAACGTCTGAGGTAGTATGAAGGGTTGAGAGAGAAATTCTCGGATTCATAGAAAACCCTATTTTATGAGGTGTATGCGGGATGTATGTGTATAGGGTGCATACGTACGCGGGTTGGTTGTGTATAGGGTGAGTACGTACATGGGTTGACTGTGTATAGGGTGATTACAAGTTGATAAATCCATGAAACTTGAGAAGATGAAGGTGCAGAGGTTCTAGATTCTAAGATCAAGCTCCCAGGAAGGTCTAAAGTGCTCAGATACATTAGATCCATCCATTGGTTCAAAAGGTATGTCTTATTTCTATGAATAGTTGGATTTTGATGTATGCATGAGGAATGGAAATGGAGATTTGAGGATTCTCCCTAGAGAGACTAGTGGCTGTATGGGATCTGTTGGAGCCACCCCCGTGTTTTAGCTTCTCGCAATTTCGAATATTCTAATATTTGGGATCTGAAGTTGTTTTTTCTTTTCCTTGCTCCTTCCAAATTCATAGAAATCTGAAAAAAGCTTTTGTTACCTGAATAGTAATGCCTTGTCACTTACAAAGGGCCCGTTTTTCGCGAGTATTTTCATCCTTAGGATTTTTCAAGTTTCATGATCTCGCAAGCCGGATACCTTATTTCTTGAATTCACAAGTCCCGAGTCGCGAGAGTGCGAACTCAACTTTAATTTTTATCCAAGGCAAAGATAATATAAGACCTTTTTACCTTTGATTGCGACATCCTCGTTGTTTCGCGCTTCGGCATTTCTCGACGCTGAAATTTTGTTTTCTCTACCCCCGAGAGCCGAGAACGCGATAATTTTTAAAAAT
Source organism: Picea abies (assembly GCA_900067695.1). Lineage (NCBI taxonomy): Eukaryota > Viridiplantae > Streptophyta > Pinopsida > Pinales > Pinaceae > Picea > Picea abies. Next base: position 9,167 of record CBVK0100189330.1, on the reverse strand, counting down.
AACCATAGTCAAGAACCAAGGGTAAACAACAAACCATAGTTAAACTTGGTTCTCGGCATATCGCTTCTCGGCATTTAATGTCATAAAGTTAAAATGTCTGAAACTCCAATTCACGAAGTCGCGACATAATTTTATTGCACCTTAATCATCATTGCATCGCAATATCGCGACTCGGTGTATCATTCTCCTAAAAACTTATCTTCGAAATCCTGATTCACGATCCAGCAATTAAGTTAATCATATCATTAAGGATCCGATACATCATGTTTTATTATTAATTAATACTGAGATCGGAATTCGCAATCTCGCGAGTTGTAAAGTCAAAATGATAAATGGAATTTCATGAGATGACGAAAAGTGAGGAAATCTCTGGGCCGTTAAGATTTGAAATTTTTTAGAAAAATATTTTTTAAAGTAAGGTACGTCCCACGCATCGAGGCGGGCACAGTTCACAAGGGATTCATTTACTCTCCATAACCCGAGTACCTGTCAAAGCCGCCCTATATTCATGACATTAATGAGGAAATGGGGTAAATCCCTGACGAAAATAAGATCAGATTTTTTCAATTAATTTGGTTTTATTCGCGATTAAATGAACCCATGACGAAGGTACATGATTTCCGAAATATATACAAAACTTGTTTTATTTATTTAAAGAAAAATTATTTCTCATTAAGTGTATAGAGCAAGTCTTTCTCCAAGTAAACTAGCCTCTGCATGTATACGCAGGTTTATCACAGAAGAACGAAAGCGCCAGTTTCAGCTATGGCACCAAGAAGAGGAGCCAAAGCAAATATCGAAGCCGCAGCACAGGGTTCGGACAACGTTTTAGACACTTCGCCTCAGACAGGCGGCTCCGTCTCTACCTGGTCTTCTATTACAGATATCCTGCAATCCGAGGCAGTAAACTGTTTCGACTCTGATGACTACAACTATGATATCGTGAAAGACGACTTGAACACTAAATTTAAGACTGTTGTTCAGTCAGGAATGCATCTTGTTGCGGCCAGACCCCGTTTGCTCCCGTATTTCGATATGATCCGATGGGCATTGGATCACATCAACTTGCCTTCCAGGACTATTGTAAATGACCGATGGGACATCATTGGGACTTTTAGGCCCGAACACATCCAGGCTATGTATAAGCTCCCAGCGACCTCTGAATTCATATTCAGCAAAGAATTTTTCGCAGAGTTCAAAGAGAAAGAATGCAACGAATATGACAAGACTATGCCAGGCTTGATAAAGGATTGGGTGTCTCGCTCCTCCTCATTCAGGGTGAACAGCGAGGGTATATATTCGATTTCTTCGTTGGAGCCAAATTACAGATATGTGGCGATGATGACTTGTCGATTGTTCGGATCGGAGGACACAGCTCATTTTTACGTCCCATGGGTACCCCTCATTTTTCGCGTGGCGGAAGGTTGCTCATTCAATTGGGAAAAATACTCTCTGATAATTTATTCAACAAAATCACCGAGTACCGAGAGAAGATGGCAGCCGGGAAGCAGTCCGGATTCTACATGTCCACGTACATCATGGATGCTATATGTGCCAGGATGCCTTTCCCTTTAATGAAATGGGCTTGGAGTCCATCTGAAGACAAATTTGTGCATATATACCACGATAAACTGTGGGAGAATAATGCAAATAATTTCATTTATGAAATTTTTAACTGGGTGATGGTGCCCCTGCACGTCACCATTTTTGGCCTTTTGCCACCCCGCATCCCTGATGGCATGGCCGCAAATCTAAGCCATATCACAGACTGGTATGTGGAAGAAGAATTCTCCTATCTGAGAGTATTCGGAGCTACTGTTCCTCCTATGGCGCTCCCACAATTTATCCCCGACAAACTGGCATGTCGCGAGATCGCTCGCCAAACAGTGATTGGTGGCGTAAGCAAAGAATTAAAAGCATCAGCAAAGAAGGTATGGCCGTCTTTTCCTATCCGTCTTAATTCTTTTTCCTTGTTAGATTTTGGACATGCTAAGGCTGAGGCTGCAGCCTTAGAAGGCTTGAATTTGGCCTATGTCGAATATAAAAAACATGATCCACAGAGAGTCGTGAGTACTCATTTGGGAAATTGCGGTTTAAATAGATTCGAGCACGAAGACTCACCCTCGGATGATGTTTTCCGAGGAGCCCAATTCTATTTGGAAGTACAATTCCGGATCAAATTCTTACCGGACGAAGATAGGGATGTTGTCTTAATATTTCAGGCGAACCGGAAGCGATGTCTCCCCGTGGTGCTGGGAGGTTTGGGACTCCCTAAGGATAAAGATAAGGAAGCCAAATATTCTGAGGGGAAAACCTCTAACCCCGAGAAGCATCAGGAAGGAGAACAGGAGAAAAACCCTGACAAGGAGAAGAGCCCTGAACAGGAGAAAAACCCTGACAAGGAGAAGAGCCCTGAACAGGAGAAAGATCTAGAAACTGAAAAGGAGGCCACTAATACTCCCAAAGGACCTCATCCAAAAGAGGAAATAAAAGATACAGGTCCACTCGAAGGTCAGAATCCAGAGGCAGGAACGAAGACTCCTGACCCCCCGAAACAGCAAAGTCCACTCAGCACACCAGGGGAAGCTGCGAAACAAATCGGCCAACCCATCACCTATCACACCCTTGCAATCAGCGCAAGCAGGTGTTAGCGAAGGTTGGATATTTGACGAAGAATTGAGGCCTATAAGGGCAGAAGAACTACCTCCAAATGAATTCTTTTTTGATAAAAAGAGAAAAGTCGTAGTTAAGCAGGAATTTCATCAGGTGGGAGAGTCTACTGTCAAAAAATACAAAGTGCTAACTGATGGGAAGAAATTAAGGAAAGATGAGTTTGCCACAGAGATTGAGGGAACGCTGGGAGCGTACGCAATGGCAAATCAAGTCTCAGTCGCGGCATTAAAAAATCAGCTTAAAGCAAAGAATCGGTTAATCAAAACTCTCGAAGCTCGAATAGCCTCAGTTGCCGAAGATGCTAAAAATCAAGCAAGAGGAGCAATAGAGCTGGCTCAATTGACCGATAGGAAAGAAATTGAGGTCCTCAAGACCAAGCTTGAACAAGTGAATTCGGTTATCCGAGATGGCCGGGTGCAGTTCGACCATCAGAAGGATACGGTCATGCAATTACGGGCCCAGTTACAGGTTGCAGAAAGCAAGGTGATTGACGTCGAGATGATCAAATCTCGAGCAATCGACATTCAGAGGAAGGTCTCTTCTGCTCAACAGAGCCTACTAAACAAGATTGGGGAGTTTCGAAACGATTGCTTGTTAATAAATCAGATCTCCGAGAATCTGACTGTCAAGGAAAGAAACACAGAAGCTGCTCGAATCATCTTCCAGGAAGCAGTGATAGCCACCAATAACAGGTTTTCAACAGGAACCCCCGGGCTCTCCATTGCAGAGCAGACAAGAGGTAATATTTTGTTAAAGAAATGGGAGCATGATATTACTTTGAGTAGAGATCAGATACAAAAAGTGACAAATTCACTCGAGGAAACCTCCAAAAACATGAAAACTGAACTATTAGGAATGGAAAATGGAGGAGGCACAGAAGCGCTGAGGCAAATAGATATGGAGCGGATCTCCATTGACATAAAGGAGAAAAATGAGAGAGATTTGGCGGAAATATCTAAAATGGACAGGGCAGGGATGGCTCAAATTGATGAGCATCTAATTCAATCCAGTGCACAACTCGGCACCCTTAACATTGTTAATGAATTTATGGGAAATCAACTTCCGCAGTTAGCACGAGAATGCTATTTTGCTGAAGCCAGTTGTCAGGCAGAACCGTCATAGCTCATATCTCAATTCCTGGACAAATGTAGGATATGCACTGAATCTATGCAGAGACAAGCACTTGGCGCACCTTGAAAACGGAGTTGAAGAGATGGAATGGCTTTACTCCTAACAGCTGCCAAACGGAACCGCCTCGGCTTGTATCTAACTTTACAGACAAGTGTATCATATGCACCGACTCATGCAAAGAAAGGACCTGGCACCTTTTTGTATAAAGAGAACAAAGAAAGAAGAACATGGGGCTGAACTTTTTGGTACCCATTGTAACAGAATTCTCTCGTAAAGAAAGTTAAGACAAAGCAAATCCAAGATTCTTGATTCTGTCCCGACTGTATCTCAAGTTTGTTTCATCATGTTCATTGTTTCTTTTCATTTTGCTCTACATAATTAGTTTGTATTATGTTCATTGTTTCTTTTCATTTTGCTCTACATAATTGAGAGGTATCACTATAACTTAGTGCAACTACTACTATAGTGAAGCAAGTTCATATTACTGGTAATTGTCTCTTGTCTTTCCTCTGCACCGGCTATTAGCAGGTGTAAGACCAAGCTACAGTTATAGGATTGTGTGTTTACTTGCACCTTGTCAATGATGTTCATGTCAATTTCTTCTTCCATGCATACGTGAGTTTTTACTGATAAAATCTTTTATGTTACTTACAACTAGATATCCTTCGTTCATTTCACACCTTTTATGAAAAATCATACAGTTACAGGAAAGGGCCTTTCGTTTGTAGTCCTATTTCGTTCTTTACATGAAGTTTCTTCTTATGTTCGACCGAATTGAACCAGCCATTAAAATCTCTCGCTAAATCATTTCCATATTCTAACTGTTCCTCAATGACCATACCCAGGGTAATTCAACCTAATATTCAAATCGGGATATCAGATCAAACTAATATCGCGTTAAGTCTTTTCAGTACGACCCTTAGAACTGCTAATACCCGAGAAGAATTAGAACGTTCATGGGCGGCCATTGAACGAGATATTGCAACCCAGGAACAGTTGGAAGCTAGACAGCGTGAACGCAGAAATCCTCATTAGCTTCCCATACCGAAGGTTAATGAAATCATTTATCAACCATTACCATACTTTCGGATGCCTTGACACTGTACTTTAAGCCTTAGTACAGACTCAGGAACAATAGGATCTTCTATATAATTCATATCTACAGAAATATAGTGCTGGTATATTTATCATTGATACTTTTTGTTGAGGCACATCTTGTATTTCTTGGCATATGGCTAAGAGTTTTTATGGCACATGGTTGAGAGTTTGTATTTATTGATGTATTGAAAAGTTGAATATCAGAAAGGGGTTGATGACTAAGATCATGTGAGGGACATTATACTTGTTCATGATTACACAACCCTATATGGCACATGACTAGAGAGAGACATACTTGCCTTGAGTAGAGGTTATGTATGAGGATGCATGCATAGGGTACAGTTACAGTCTGGATACAGTGACAAGTTACATATCTATGTGAAAGAAGTTACAGAGGGTCAGAAGTTTTCAAGTGAAAGGAAACCCTAGTTTCAGAAGGCATACACAGGCTGCATAGAAGATAGGGTGTGTACATACTCGGGATACATAACAGATAGGGTGCATACATACGCGGGCTGCATCACTGCAGGTCGAGTATCTATTCTATTTTTGTGGATACATGTTCAGTTTAGGAACAAATTGATTATAGGGAATTTGTACAGATTGGATATAGGTTAGTGTTACAGGTTGATACAGTTGTATAGAAGTATATCTCATAGTGATAGGTTTACAGTGGTTCCATCATTCTACTTCTACTTCAGGGTGGCAAGACAGGGCAAGGACAGGTGGTTGTAGCCACCTTCCGGTTGTAGCTGGAGAACATAGGGGGTTGTACCCTCCTTCTGGTAGTAGCCAGAGATTTGGGGAGTTGGAGCTTCCCTCAGGTTGTATCCTGAGAAACTAGGGGGTTGGAGCCTCCTTCTAGTTGCAGCTGAAAACAAAGGAATTTGGTGCTTCCAATGAATATATTTCTTCAAGACATATAAGAAAAAGCATTTTGTGGTTTTCTCCCGATTTGGGTTTCCACGTAAAACACCGGTGTACTGTGTATGTGTGTGATTGTTCATTTCTTATTGCTCATTATTGGATAATAATACTACATTGATATAGAACTTGGATCAATTTGGATAAAAAGGATTATAATTGCACTATTACTGATTCACCCCCCCTCTTAGTAATCCAACAATAGTTTTTCCTCTGAAACACTTTGTATAGGTCATGGCACCTACATAATTTTTTTTGAAGATAGTTTCTCTGTGTTTCATTCATGATTGTGCTCTTATGGTGGCCATACAATTGTGGGTAAGATGAGAAAGGGCTGGAATGAGGTCACTGAAGCTTCCAGATGCTACTTGTAGATTTTTTAAGCCATCAAATGGTTGCATGAATATGAAATAATGTTGAATATGAGAGAACCGAGTGTAGGGGGGTGCAAAGAATGTTGAGTGTTTGTAGAGAATCCTGGGTTGTTGTAGAGGCCACGAAACCTCTGTGAGTAGCATGGAAACCCTGCAAAATTTTTGAAATTTTTGCAGACCAATGGATGTAGTGAATCCATGTAAGGATGCTTATGCAAAGGTGAATGAAGTTCTAAGGGAAAAAAAAAAACATGTAATTCCTATGGACCAATTGTGATACTTACATTGTATGGCCCATCAAATGGACTCCAGGAGTGCCAAAAGGAGGTTGGAGATTGTCACAAATATTTGAACCCAAAATATGCTTCAAACCATAGTTCCCATGGAGTAGTAACCCACTCTAATACCACTGATCCAGATCTTGAGGGATGCAATCTGAAAGGCTTGATGTCGAGAGAGGAGGAGAGAAAACATATAAATCTTCCATGAAATTAATCACAAGAACATTGATGAAAATCCATGAGATGAATACACCACAAAAATATGAGAAAGGGAGAAAGAGTTGGAGAAGAGGGATTCCATTAAGAATAACCATTACATGCAATGAGGTCAATTTTGGGACCTCTCCTTCCCGACCTCCACTCTCTCCCTATTTCATTTTTATAAGGTGTATTTTTTATGAAGTCAATTTTGATTAGGTTTGACTTCATCAATTACATATCTATCAAGTTCCCTTTTTACATAAAAATATGAATATATAACTCATACATCTGAAATTAGACTATAATCCCCCATAATGTTTGGATAAGTAATTCCTGCAATACTTCTAGTGGAAGTTGTGATAGCACTGAGTCAATATGACCTAGTTCCCTTGCCTATTATTGCATCTTTTTCATGGGGAACTCTACTTCCCTTGTCGCTAGCTTAATCAATCTTCATTTTCCTACGACTAATAAGGACTGGGAGATTGTTGGCCCTGCCTCCCCAGTATTTTTAGTGCTTGATATTAGTTCCTCCTATGTCTGTCGCCCTAAAACGATGTTGGTTGCTTCTATCTGTTGTCACAATTCATCCATTTGTTCCTACATGTGTATGTTCATCTCTTCATGTTGTTGTGTTGCGCATTGAAACACGTAGTTTGTGACTTCCTTCACTTGGTCACGTATCTTCTCCAAATATTCCTCCATTAAATCTTGGATATCCACTTCCTTGACAGCCTTGAACTTCGTCCATTGTGGCACAGATCTCCCTATATCTAGTTCTTTTTGCTTCATGTTTGTGTGTGGTGTCGTATTTTGGGTTGTCTCATCAGTATCATTTCCTTTTTTGTGTGTGTCTCCTTCTTCTTCTTCTTCATCGATCTCGTGGACTTCCAAGTTTTTCTTCTCTGATGGTCTTACTTCTTTTGGTTGAATCTTCCACTCATCTTCCCAATCAACCATAATATGATGCATCTCTTCCTCGGTCAGCCTATATTTTTTTGGAATCCAGTGTTGATATGGGTCCTTCTTTTCTTGTACATACATGTGGTCATTCCCTACCTTAAAGTGAGTCACTGCCTTATATGCCTCAAGCACTTATGGTGGTATGCACGGTGTCTTCTCTATGTTGTCCCTAATAGCTTCCTTGTAAATATAAAATGAAATATTAATATCCATTTGTCATTCCTTGTGTGTATTATACCATAGGTTCTTGTATCACACAACTAGACAAGGCTTCTTTGTGACTCCCAAAAACTGACTATCATCTGGCTCCCTCCAAGCTGATAGTGCTATTAATATTAGTAACCAGGCATAATGGAACCCGATCCTCTTATCATGTACCTCCTCACAATCAATAAAAAATTGGTTTAATAGAAACGTCACCTAGTTCATATGGATTCCCTCAACACATCTTTATGTTGTTGTTATGACCATTGTTGGCACTTGATATTTTCTACACTTTCTCAACAACTTACAATATAAGGCTTGTTCGAAAACACAGCTATTCCAACAGAGGACGAACACCTTCAGTAACCACTCACATAACCAGATCAAAGATCAACACACTGATGTTTTCATGTGGTAAAACTCCAATGGGGAAACATCTATGACCCCAGCCAACGCGGCCACTTGGATCAATTTATTAATGCAAAAGAAAAATATTACAGAGAGATTTTACAATAGATTTTCTCACAATTGATCATCGACAAATGACCCTCCATGCTCTTTAAATAGAGATCATGGACCAATCGGGTGTTACGCCATGAATCAATGGTCGTTAAGATTGAGGATAGTATGAACCATCGAATCAATCTATTTCGGGAACATATCATGACCGTCAAATTTCCTAACTATAAATGCATACTAAAGAAACACACTTTTACCTAACAACATATTAGACCAAGTAGATCTTAACTAACTCCTAAGTGTCTAAATATCCTAACATCCCCCCTTAAAAACAACTTGGGATAGGATTGAAGGATTTACAATTTTGACACAATAGGAGAAGGAAGGAGGCATTAGAGCCTATCCCCCCTTAATGACATCTTTTTGAACTCCTAACATAGAGCAAAGTTTGGAAATCTTCGCTTCTGTAAGAGACTTTGTGAAAATGTCTGCAACTTGATCTTCTGTAGGGAAAAATAGCACTTCAATAACTTGATCATGAATGAGCTTAGTGCATGTGTAGCTCGATGTGCTTGTTGCTATGATGTTGAACTGGGTCTTTGGCAAGCTTGATGGCACCTTGATTGTTGCACCAAAGGCTGGTCGGATGTTGTTGCTCGAATCCAAACTCTGAAAGGATCTGACGAAGCCACAAGACTTCCTAACTTGCATTTATAGTTGCTCGATACTCTGCTTCTGCTGAAGAAAGTGCAATATCCTGTTGTTTCTTATAGGCCCAAGTGACAGGTCCTAAACTAAGGCTAAAAACATAACTTGCAATAGACTTCTGATCATCAGGGTCGGCTCCTCAGCAGACCGG
>CBVK0100189329.1:0-13976 GCA_900067695.1 Picea abies | reverse complement strand
GCCGATGGTTTTCTATTTCCGGTTAAGGAATTAGGGTTTTGGACTAATCTGAGTCATTGGGTTAGGGTTTTGGATGTCGCTGGCTCCTATATGTATATTGTATTGTAAACAATGTAACACAATGTATGAATATAATATTGCTCGTTTTCCCGGTTTGGGTTTGCAGGTGAAAAATCTCTGTGTAATGTTTGTATTTGCCATTGTATCTTTTCTGTTCTTTTCTGAATATTAGTTTGCGGTAGATATTGTACAAGGTTAGAATTTACAGGGTCTGCCCCTGTGCCAACAGGTCTAGATTTACTATGAAATTACAATATACATTTACAAAGAAATTTTTTCTTCGGGGGCTGGTTTGCCCCCGGACCCCCCAGCTGGGGGGATGATCCCCCCTACACTCCCCTGCGTGGAGGCATGTACATTCTTCCAGGGTGTAAAGTCTTCATGGGCTATAAACATGGCTGGCCTCTGAATCAGGAAGATAATCAGTCTCCACAACTAAAAATCTCCCACTTGGAGACTAATCTCAACAAATCCATTGTTGTTTTATCTGTTGGACTATGATCCTTCTTGGACCTACAAAATTTCTCAAATTCACCTTCATGCTTGAGAACCAACTGAAAATGAGCATGAACTCAGTTTCTCCCTGGTTAATCCCTTTGTTAACATGTTTGTATGATTATGTCTAGTGTTTATCTTTTCGAGCTTCAAATGTTCATCTTCCAGGACAGATCGTATGAAATGGTACCTGAGATGTATATGCTCAGTCTTCTAATGGAAGGCTTATTTATTTGCAATATGAATGGCACTCTCACTGTCACAGTACAACCTGTTATTCTCATGCTTCTTTCCCAATTCCTCAATAAACCTCTGTAACCAAATCATTTCTTTACTAGCCTCTTTGGCAACAACATACTCTGCTTCTGTTGTTGAAAGTGCAACAACCTTTTGCAGTTTCAAAATCCAACTTAATGATATTCCACCTTTATTAAAAACATATCCCGTGGTGGTCATGTTTCTATCTTTAGCACCTTCCATATATGAATCAACATATCCCTATAGAATATTGTATGAACCTCCAAAACATAATGCATGAATAGAAGTACCTCTCAAATACATGAGAATCCACTTTACTTCCTCACAATTTTCTTTACCTCAATTTTTCATATACCTTCTCATGACTCCCACTACATGTGCAATATCTGGTCTTGTGCAAACCATCGCATACATCAATCTGGAAACTGTTGATGAATAACGGACCTTGGATGTGTATTTTATCTCCTCTTGTGTATTGGGACACATTTCCTTAGTTAATTTGAAATGGTTGGCCAAAGGTGTACTACCTGGTTTTGCATTATGCATTTTAAACCTCTCCAACACCTTCTCTATGTAGTCACCCTGAGATAATGTCAATTTGTGATTATTCATGTCTCTTGTTATTCTCATACTAAGGATTTTCTTTGAGGCACCCAAATCCTTCATCGCAAATGAATTAGATAATTTATTCTTGAGCACATTATATCATGAATATTAGACCCTGCAACAAGCATGTCATCTACATACAATAGCAAGATAATATAGCTTCCATTTTCTAGTTTTTTAAAATAAAAATAGTGATCAAAATGACATCTATTATAAATTTGTTCTATCATGAACCTTTCAAACTTCAGATACCACTTCCTTGGATCTTGATTTAGGCCATACGAGTTCTTCAACCTGCATACAAAATTTCCCTTCCCTTTGACCTCATACCCATGTGGTTGTTGCATATAAATCTCTTTCTCAAAATCCCGATCTAGAAAAGTTTTTTTTACATCTAATGGTTCAAAATGTACATATTGTACTACCACAAGACTTAATATAGTCATAATTGAAGTCATTTTAACAACACGATAAAATATTTCATCAAAATCTATACCTTTCTTTTGTGCAAACCCCTTTACAACAAGTCTAGCCTTGTACTACTTCTTGCCTCAATCTTCTTCCTTCAACTTGTAAACCCATTTATAATGTAATGTTATTTTTTCTGTAGGAAAATGAACCAAATCCCAAGTCTAGTTACTTACTAGGGAATCCATTTCCTCTTTCATTCATTGCTCCCACTCCTTTTTAGTGTCTACATGCATTGCCTCTTCATAACATTCAGGTTTCCAAGAATCAGTGAACAATAAATAATACAATGAAGGATAGTATCGTTCAGGGGGTCTACTTCACCTACTAGATATTATAATAACACTTGTAGGAGTTTGAGGTACCTGTTGCTCCTATTGTTGTACATTTTGATTTTCTGGTACCTTTGGAATTTCATTTTTAGTGATCTCATCAAGCACTGTTTATTTTGGTTTTTATTTTTCCTGTTTCTTTCCCTGCAACTGATCTTTGTACATTACCTTCTCATTGAATATGAAATTTCTACTCCTAATGATTTTGTGATTTTCATAATCTCATAAGTGATAACCAAAATCATTAACACTATATCCAATAAAGGTACACTTCTTGGATTTTTCCTCCAAATTTGTTCTATTTTATTTATCAATATGGACAAATGCTTCACAACTGAAAGTCTTCAAAAAATAATAGTTTACCTTTTTCCCTATCCATGCCTCCTCTAAAATTATACCATGAAAATAGCTTGAAGGTCCTATGTTTATTAAGTAAACAACAATATCTACAAGGGAAAACCAACATGCAATCTCATACTCCTTGCATGCTCCATGATTGTCCTATTCATCCTTTCTCGTACACCATTTTCTTGTGGTGTTCCTGGAACTCTCTTCTCTCTATGAATCCCATGGTACAAAAAATAATCATCAAACTTCTTGCTGCAATATTCACCTCCATTTTCTGATCTGATACACTTAAAAAAAATTCCTGTCTCATTCTCAACCAAAGATTTCCATTTCTTAAAAGTATCAAAAACATCACATTTTTGTTGAATGCAATAAACCCAAGTTTTTATAGTTGCATCATCAATAAAAGTAACATAATAACAAGAGACACCAAGAGATAATACATGATTTGGTCCCCATGCATATGTATCCAGAAGCTCTAAACTTTCACTCTTCTTTTCTTTTTTGACTCTGAGAAATATGGCTCTCTTCTATTTTCCATAAACACAATGTTCACAGAAATCCAAATCAATTTGTTTAAGATTTGGAAACAAATTTACTTTGTGAAGTATCTGCATCCTCTTCTCAATCATGTGTCCAAGCCTATGATGCCAAAGTGTTGTATCCAACCCTATAGAAGCTAAAAATATAGAAGAGTCAGTGTTACGAGTACATAAATACAATGTACCTACCTTCTCTCATTTTGATATAACCAATGATCCTTTGGTGACCTTCCACACCTTATCTATAAATATGGATATACAAATTTCACTTGCCAACTTCCATGTTCAAATCAGATTTTTCCTTAGATCTGGAACATGTCTTACGTCTTTCAACAACCATTGGTTTTCATTCCTTTTCTCTATTTTTTCCTTTCCCATTCAAACAATTTTGTATGGTGCATCATCACCAAAATGAATCTGTCCAAAATCACCTTGAACATAATCTAGAAAATGTTTCCTATGGGGTGTGGATTGAAATGAAGCCACTGAATCTACTACCCAAGACTCATAAATATTATCTACAAAAAGAATCAAAGCATCTTGTAACACACCACCTATTACATTTACTTCCTGATTTTTCTCATGTTGTCCATATCTTTGTTTCTTTGGAGCTATGCTTTGTTTCTTCAGATGTCATTTCTTTCCACAATTCCAACACTCTATCTTTCCAAGTCTGGATTTGGATCTGCCCTTTCTATAATTCTCGTGGTTCCCTAATCCCTTTCCTCGATCCTTTTGTCTTCCTCTGTTCTCCATGTTTAATGCATTACCTGGTGTCTTACCTATGCTTTTCCATCGCATTTCCTCGCTAAGGATAACACCAATAAGATCATCAAATTTTAGAGTGTTTGAACTAGAGACAGAGTTACTTACAACCATGACCAAGACATTCCATCTTTTTAGAAATGAGCACAAGATTAGAAGATCCTTGACCTCATCATCAAATTCCACTTTTACAGAACTTAGTTGATTAGTAACCATATTAAATTCATTTAAATGATCTACAATAGACCCACCTTATGACATATTTATATTAAATAATATCGTAATTAGAAATACCTTATTGTCCACCCAGGGTTTTTCATACAGTTTATCCAATGCATCCATCATCTCCTTCGTTTTATTTTCTTTCAAAATATTCCTAGTGCCTTTTGTCAAGAACCTCCCATTCTTCATCCTTCATGGTCGTGAGATTCTTTTCTATTCCACCCAATGGTAGGAATAGATCCTTCTGATATAAATAATTTTCCATCTACATCTTCCATAAATGGTAGTTTTGGCTGTTAAATTTATCGACCGTAAACTTTTCATCTTCCGCCATTCCTCCCACTCAAACTAGAAACCCTCTTTTCCTATGAGTTACATTTCTCTCTAATACTAGTTGTTAAAAAAACAGGATCACAGAGAAATAAAATAAAACAAATGCAGAAATAAAACATAGAAGATACACAATACAATAGAGACAAAGATATATGTCATTCACCCAGTGTGGGTTACGTCCACCGGAGAAATTTCCAGGTCCTTCCTTTATTATTATCCATCAAATGAAGGGATACAACCTACAACACATGCGTTGTAACTTCCTCTTCATTCTCTCACAATATCCTCACTTAGAATACAATATTCAGAATGATACATAACCACAATACATTTCCCTCATAAAAGAGGGTTGCCTTATAGGGAAAAATAACTTAACATAACTTCTATCGTCAGATTTGGAACCTTATAATGAATGGTCCATATTTACTGTGAAATTACAATATACATTTACAAGGAAATTTTTCCTTTGGGGGCCCTCTTTCCACCAGACCCCACAGGAGGGGCAAGCCCCCCATGCACTCCCCTACATGGAGAAGTGTACATTTTTATGCGGTCTAAAGTCTTCATCAGGTATAAACACAACTGAAAAAAAAGGCCTATGAATTAGGAAGATAATCAGGCTCCACAACCAACAATGTTCATTTTGTTCTCATTACAATCTGATTTGATTTTCGAGAATTTTAGCATCACACTTTCACACGCACCAATCAACTAATTCAAAATGTATCGTTTCCATATAGGTGCTTGATTTTACTCAACTGTGAATTGTTCTGTCTGTGTTTCCAATCATTTAAACATCCCAAATTCCTTCAGTTCTTTATTATAGTATTAAGAATATGATGTTGGTTGCAGGTAAATAAATTATCCTTTGAAGAGTTGTTGACATGATATAACTTTACCTAGCTTCTTTGTTTTTATCTTATTCTTTAAGTTTTGACCTTCTCTTCTCAGTCAAAAATTTTGAGAAAGGATCGATAGGTGTAGCAAACATGTCTCAATGAAAATTTCATATCTCTAAAGAGCACCTGTAGAAGCCATCTTTTTCTCATTCTACAAACGTGGTATTTTCTTGATCCCGACCTTCCAAAATAAAATAACCTTCCATTATTTGAAAACCCCCAGGGATATTTCTCTCTTTCGTGTTTAATATTTTTCCACAAACTGGTCTTGGAATAAATCACATGGTCACCTTATGGTTGTAATCCAAATGTCTTCTTCCTACACTAAATACAGTGCTTATCTTTGATGTAATAATAAATCATGTCCCATCAAACCCATAATAATATTGGATTAGAATCCTTTCAATTTTGGCATGACTCAAAGAAATCTACCTATGTTTTTTTGTGTAAATCTTCGGTCAGTTTCTCTTGAGCGAATGACAAGACTTCAAATTATTTTTCCTTATGTGATTTTCCCTTTGTGACACTTTTCTAAATTTATTGTCCCTGCAGAAAGATACTCATTCTTAACCTTTATTTGATATGATTGATATAATCATGGACTATGATTCCACTTAAGAATATCACAATTACAGAGAAGAGAGACTAAACTTAATAAAAAGTGGAACTAAACTATATCAACGGAGGTTACATTTTTCACCAAGTCCTAGGTATTGCTTTTATTATTGTTCCTTGATCCAGAATATATTTGCACAACGAAATGAATATAGATTATTATCAAAATATGCTTAACAGAGAATAACATATATACAGTAAAATTGGTTTCTATTCAATAAGGAAACATGTTGAAACTATAAAATGCAGTGGAAACAAGCTTACTAGAATGGTGGCAACTTATTTCTGAGAAGAGATGTGAAAACTACACTCATTCACAAGAAGATGATTACATTGATGCTTTGAAGACCTTTTTACAATAAAAAGGAATTTCAAAATCCCTAGACATCCAAAAAACCTAACCCTAGGAGATGAGGTGCCAAAAGTCACGTGGGGCCCATTTGGGCAAGTTAGTACATCAACTTCCCGAGGTCGTAAATTTTTGATACGATCTTCGTTTTAGGTGCATGATAGCTTGTTGGAAATGTCTATCCGAGCGATACACTAGGGACCCGAAAACTAGGGAAAAAATTGTCAGGGACCCGAAAACTAGGGAAAAAATTGTCAAACTGGAAAACTACCAAAATGACCTAGTTGGAATAGGTGGGAGGCCACCGAAATCTATCTATATATATCCTCCCCCCTTAGGAAGCAATGGTCTCCATTACGTTGATTCCCCCCATCAGATGAGGAAATTTTTTCTTAATTTAGCCATGGGTGAGCCACTTTCCTTTGTGCAAGAGCTACCCTGCTTTGACAACTCGATAAAGTTAGATCCTTTGTTGGCGAGTTCCCTTTATATGTTTTTCCACAATATGATCATTGGATTCTTGTTGTATGCAGTTGGGGTTTATCTCTGTTGGTGTCAGTTGTTCTATTATCTTCGAAGTGTCCAATAATGGTGCGAAATACAGACGAAGGATATCCACGTTGAACACTAGGTACAAGCCAAGGAAAGGAGGAATGTTGAGCTCAAAAGAATTATCAACCACAACCTTGGTGATGGTGTATGACCCATAACAGAGTGGGAGAAGATTTCGATGGGGTCCTTTAAGGTGCTCTTTCTGCAAGTGCAACCAAACTTTGTCACCCACCTGAAACTTATATGGCACCTGGTGTTAATCATGATGCTTCTTGTACCTATCATTGGACTTCTGTAGGATATTCTGAACCTGTTGGAGGATGTGCTGGATCCTCTCAATGAACTAAGTGTCTTTTTAAACTTTAGTTGGAGCAGGAGATGAGTCATTCGAGGTGACCGCAAGGGGTAGTGAAACATCTATGGGACCAAATGGTTGGAATCCCAACCCCTCTTGAAAGGGGTTGCGGTCGTTTGAACTATGTAGGACTCATTTGTAGCTATGTTGAACATAGGGGAGACTCCTATTACATGTGCGAGGGTGCTTGGAATTATATATGTGCAGGATATGCATGATCATTTTATTTACAACCTTGGTTTGGCCATTTGTTTGGGGGTGGAAGGCCATGGATTTGCTGAGCTTTCTGTCCAACAGTGACCAGAGGCCTGATCAGAATGTGTTGAGAAATCAAATTTCCCAATCCGAGACAATGGTTTTTGGGATTCCAAAATGTACCCATAGTCGTTCAAAGTAGATCTTGGTAGTGGCCTCTGCTGTGATGCTCTTCTTGCTGGCGGCCAGAATTGACATCTTAGAAAAGTGATCCTCAACCCCAAAAATACAGTCATTGCCCCACTTGGTGGACGAGAGGCCTGCCATGTAGTCCATGGATATGGATTCCCATGGCCTATCAGGAGTAGGAAGAGGGGTGTATAGGCATTGTTTCTGAGTGGTCAGTTTGGCAATCACATAGGTTGTGTCAGATCTGATATACTTGCTAACCTCCTATCAAATTTTCGACCAGTAAAAATGTTTCTACAACATTTCCACTGTATTTTCAATGACGAAGTGTCCTACCACCCAACTATAGTGGGATTCCCATATCAGCTTCGCTAGCTTTCTTGATGGAGCATATATATGGCCCAGAAGACACAACAACCCCTCCTAAAGATGGAAATTAGTGACAACTACATTTGCGCCCAACATTTGGTAGGTGGTGGAAAAGTTCGGGTCTATCTCATAGAGTTGGGGCCATCCAGAGGTCTCATGGGCACAAGATTCTAGCATCGTGGTGAGTGTCACGACTGGTAGTCTGCTGAGGTAGTCACCAACACAGTTGGTGCTTTTGGTTTTATACTTGATGTTGGGGTGGAATTTCTGCAAGTATGTGGAACACTTATCATGGTGGTAATTCTGCAATTTCCTTGTGTCTGCATGAACTGTTGTGGCTTATGATTAGTGTGTATGAATGTCTCTTTCCCAAGAAAGTAATTTCTCTACTGGTGGCAGAATTCCACAATGGAGTACATTTCTTTGTCGTAAGTAGGGTACTTATAGGTAGCATCTGATAGTGTCTCACTATGATAGGCCATGGGGTGGCCATGTTGAGTGAGAATGAAACCCATAACATATTATGAGGCATATGTCTCGATCTCAAAGGGTTGTTGCAGGTCCGATAGTGAAATTACTGGGGCTAAGCACAAGCATTGCTTCAAATCATCGAACTCTTTTTTTTTGGACCGACCCCACACAAATTTCGCCTTACCACCACCCTTGGTTACTTGGCTGAGGGCCCATGCAAAATGGGAGAATCCCAACATGAACCTAGAATAGAAATTATCAAGGCCAAAGAAGCTTCGAAGCTCAGTGAGTGTGGTCGGGGCTGGCCAATCACGAATGACTTGGATTTTGGTTGGATCCACATGTAATCCATGCTGATCAACAATGTATCCCAGGTAATGAACCCTGTCCATGCCGAAGGATAATTTTTCCAAGTTGGCATAGAATTGGTGTTGTCGTAGGGTGTGCAAAACCTACTGAATATGCTGCAAGTGCTCTGACGAAGTCTTGTTGTAAATGAGGATGTCATCCAGATACACCACTACAAAGGTAATGGTGAATGGTCGCAAGATATATTCCATCATCCTCATGAAAGTGGCTGGAGCATTTGTCAAACCAAAGGGCATGACCAACCATTCAAAAAGACCTTCCTTTGATTTGAAGGTGGTTTTCCATACATCTGCGTGTTCTATCAGGACCTGGTGGTAGCCAAACTTCATATCAATCTTACTAAATTATTTGGCCCCCTTGAATTGATCAAGGAGGTTGTCGATTCGGGGAATCAGGTACTAGTTTCTGACTGTGATTTTATTCAGATCCCAGTAATCAATGCAAAGTCGTCGGGTTCCATGTTTCTTTTGTACCAACACAATTGGGGTCCTTCATGTTGATGAGATGGGATGGATGTGGAGTAGTTCTTAGATCTTTCGCTTGATCTCCTCATTCTCTAATAGAGAACAACAGTATACTGGCCCATTGGGCAGTGGTGCGTTGGGGGTCAAATCGATGGGGTTCTTGACCTGAAAGTGCAGAGGTACCCCGGTAGGTGAGGAGAAGATATCTGAGTATTCTTCCATGATCTTATCCACTTGCTTCTACTGTGTGAAGAGGTCAGTCGCAGAGACCCTAGATGTGGTTTCAATTTTTTGCTCATTCTGAGAGAGAATCACAAAGAATACAAGCTTCCTTATCTGAGAGATGACCTTTCTGCATTGCTTGATAGATATCAAGGAAATAACACTTGATGGGACTGCCTCGGGTATCCTGTACAATTTTTTGTTCAAAGTAATAATAACACTGCGAGGCCTAGACTCATATACATCATGACATTTCCATAAATATGGTTGGCCCAAAATAACATTACAAACTTTGAGAGGAGAAACATCAAAAAATACCTCATCTTTGAAGGGCTTGATGTCGTATGACATGCGATATTGTTGTTTGACGCGGATTTTGCTTCCTTGGTGGAGCCATCCGATGGTGTAGGGTTGTAGGTGCGGCATTGTTGCCATGGAAAGTCACTTGACAACCTCTTCTAATATGAGGTTCTTCTGGCTACCACTATCAACAATGAAGTGCAGTGGGGTACCCTTCACCCACATCTGTGAATGAAAAAGGTGCTCTCCTTCCTCTGGCTCATCTGGTTCACCGGGCTAGATCTTGGTGGTAGCAACGGTAGCACTAGGTTCTGCATCTATGATCTATCTCCCCCTTTTTGGTTCTAACTCAGAGTTGGAACCCGCATCTTATTTAGAGGCTTTCACCCCAACCACCAGTGACTGCTTCGAGTGACAATCAACAATGTTGTACCAGGGACTCTTATGGAAGTTGAAACACTTCTCGGTATCTTTATTTGTCTTTCCAGTGTCCTTCTTTGCTTACGGCCTAGACTAATTGTCCCGAGGATGTCTGTCTTTGCTTCGTCCTTTGTTCTGCGGGTTGGGTTGCCCTTTCTTGGATTTTGCTGTGAGGGGTTCTCAGGACCAAATTGTCGCATCTTTTGTTTGAGCTTCTGCTCGATTTTGACGACAGATCCGTAGGTCGCGCCTAAGGATGAGATGTCTAGAAACTGCATTTTGGCCTAAATGTATCTATGTAGACCAACGTGATACTTGAGCACCAGATGTCACTTAGAATATTTGATACCCAACTTGGTGCGCAAGGTATGGAATATATTTGTGAACTCGAGCACCGCTTGGTCTCTTTCCTGCCGCAGCTTGGTCCATTTTGTATACAGGGCATCATAACTTCCAACATGGTAGTATTGTTCCTTAATAGCATCCCTGAAGGAATATGAGGTGACTCCTCGATACCTAATTCTTTGTACCCTGACCTCATTGGGGACATGCATTAAGAACAACAAGGAGAAGATGGTTCTGATACCACTGATCCATAATATATTTGCAGAACAAAATGAATATAGATTATTATCAAAATATGCTTAACACAGAATAACAGATATACAATAAAACTGGTTTCTATTCAATAAGGAGATAACCTGAAACTGTAAAATGCAATGGAAACAATCTTGCTAGAATGGTGGCGGCTTATCTCTTAGAAGAGATGTGACGACTGCGCTCATTCACAAGACGATGATTACAATGAGGCTCTGAAGGCCTTTTTACAATAAACAGGAATGTCAAAATCCCTAGACATCCAAAAAAACCTAACCCTAGGAGATGAAGCGCCAAAAGTCATGTGGGCCTTGTTTAGGTAAGTTAGTACATCAACTTCCCACGGTCGTAACTTTTGCATACGATCTTCGTTTTAGGCGCACGATAGCCCGTTGGAAAGGTCTATCTGAGGAATACACATTTTGGTGTTGTCTATCAAAGGCCATTCTAATTGTGGCGAGCCTAAAAAACGTTGTTTAGGGCCTCAAAACGGCCTCTCAAGTCAAGGACCCAAAAACTAGGGAAAAAACTGCCAAAATGAGCCAGTTTGTATAGGTGGGAGGCCACCGACATCCATCTAGATCATTGTCACTAGCTAATTGTTGCATCATTGTTAAGATTTGTGATCTTTATTATATACAATCATTCATGTCAAAAACCTTATTCATCATTTTGTTTTCCATCTTATGGTAGCATTGTTCCAAGAATATTGCATGTAGGAACATATAAACGAAGTATTAAGCAGGTCTTGAGGAGGAAATGTTTACACATTTATCTTCCTTTAACAATGAACATTCCTTTCTTTCCTATTCTTTTGATTTCACAAATTCTTATATTATTAGTTTTGGCATTGAATCTATATTCTATATTTTTTTTGGTTGTGTTCTTGGACTCATCTTGTATATCCTCTTTTAGATAGATTTGCTTAGTTTAATTATAAATATATGATGATATTATAGTTATCTTCTTTCATCTCCTTTTTCTTTAACATTCATACATTAATGAAAATAAGTGAAAGAACCTGGTCTAATGGTCTAAGATTAAAAAATAATTACCAAGGTTTTGGCTTTTATTCTTTAACCCCAAGTTAGCACTTGCCTGGGTTTCGAACATGATGGGTTGGTAGAAATCTCACAATCAATTTTATACTTGTATATTTTCATTTGCCCACACATCTTTCATAACAATCACACTGGAAACTTGACTTATTTTCCTTGATGGACTTTCATACCTATATTTCTCATTAAAAAAAATAATTGTATTGTTTCTATTATTTTCAAGGTAAAAAAAGACATACCAATAACTATGCAAAAGCATTAAAAAAAATCAACACAATTAAATTATTTATATTATTTTCAAATAATATATTATATTATTTATATTATTTTCAAATAATATATTATATTATAATTATTATTTTCAATTAATATAATAATAATTAATTAATATAATTATAAAAAACATGACAAATACATATAACATCCGATGCACACATACTAACCTGGAAATAGTAACATGCCAAACACATAAAACATGTAATGCACACATACCAACGTGAAAATAGTAACATGCCAAACACATAAAACATTTAATGCACACATACCAACAAGAAAATGGTCACTAGTTTATGAAGTCAAACAAACCTAGTTGGCACTCCTTTTCCCAAACAACACCTTTCCTAGTTAAATCCATGGCATTCCGTGGAGTTTTAGTTCAATTCCCTTATTTTCAACCTTTTGGCCTTTGTCACTACTTTCAATCGTTTTCTCTATATGGAATGAGTCAAGTTTCACTCCTTAAACCCAACTTTTTCCTACCTTTGTTCCTCTTTACATGCCCTCATCCACATCCTAGATTAAGTATCCAAGACCCTGTTAGCTCTTCATGTAAAAATAATTCCCATCCTTAAGTATCCAGGTGTTTATTTTTTTAATAAATCATGGAGTCGTTCTCAAATATCAAGGGATAAAATAGATACTATGTTTAATTAGATGAAGGAATTTTTACATTTTTATAAAGTGTTTTTGAGTTTAGATTTTTTAAATGATCACTTCATTTTTATAAGTGATTTTTTTTTTATCAATTTTAATTAATTTGAAAAATATTGCAAATATGATGTTATAGTTGAGAATAATAATATTAATACATTTTTATTTTAAAATTATTTATAAATTTTTATTTTAAAATTGCTTATAAACCTAAGTTTACTATTTCAATCACAACCCCAAATTTGGGTTTGGGAAAGTCAAACTTTTAGGAGAATACAATCCAAAACAATATTTATAGTTGATTTTATAGAAACATTGTTTTTTGAAAAACAATATGGATGATTTGAAAAGAATGTTTATCGTATCCATCTCCAAGCTCCAACAACTTTATCTTCAAATAACTAACTATAACATTTCACGACATGGAAAGGAAAACATAAATGGAACAACAACTTTATCTTCAAATGACAACCTATAACATTTCACAACATGAAAAGGAAAACATAGAGGGAAATTGTTGGCATATTGGATTTGAGGAGGCTCAACAACAAAGGGTACTGCAACCCAAAATTTATCACTTTGGAAATGCCAAAATTTCTTGATAAATGGACTCCCTTAAAATCCATACATAACCT
Source organism: Picea abies (assembly GCA_900067695.1). NCBI lineage: Eukaryota > Viridiplantae > Streptophyta > Pinopsida > Pinales > Pinaceae > Picea > Picea abies. Next base: position 558 of record CBVK0100189329.1, on the reverse strand, counting down.
GGAAGAACATTATCTTGGAAATTTTGTTATCATCATGTTTATGAAATCAAAAATGCTTCTTAAAAAATAACCTGAAATCCATAATCTTGGAAACCTTCGGCCATCACCTAAACATGGAATACTATTCACAATTTTATCTAAAGAAAACATGATACCACCTAACCCAACTTAATAGTTATGATACTTTTACCACCTTCGACTACCCTTACAAAGGTGAGCCAACCACTTTCAATTTCAATTGGACCAAGTCAATGCCCACTTTCCTTTCGTGACTCCCATCATACTTATAATATATCAAGATAATATGTTGTTAATTCATATAATTGATCTTTCAATGTTTACTCTTACATTTAATATACTTTGTACATGGTACAAATAGTCATTCTAAAGTTATAAAGAATCATCTTCTTAAAAAATGAATAGTTAATAATAAATATAAACATCAACCATTTTTAATTTTAATTGCTTTCACAATTGGTCTTGTTATCCCCATTTCCCAGGGATAACTAAGGAGATGATGTCTTGAGGCCCTCAGGTTGCAAACATGGAGTACCGAGA